>JAOVYW010000101.1:5719058-5760954 GCA_025775045.1 Hiodon tergisus
TCTCTCTCTCTCTCTCTCTCTCTCTCTCTTTCTCAGTCTTTCTCTTTGGGGACAACCAGACATGTTTACGTTTCTGTCCAAGTCATCCATTTGTCCTCCCATTCTCCCAGGGATGGACACGTCCTGGCGTCATTGGGTGGCGCACACATTGCCACAAGCGTCCAGTTTGCCCCACGGTATAGAGCACCTCCATATTACCCAAGAACCGCAGAGAATATAAATAAGTATCTGTGACCTGGACAAAGCTGAACAGGCTATTTTAGAAGTTAAGGTTTTGGTTCGACTTCTTTTACTAATAAAGCTCAGTGTGAAACCTTGACTGCAGTTTGCCGTCACATTTCCAGCACACCGAGAGTGACAGACTGCATTTCCGACCAGTCTCTGAACCATTTGGCACTGCCGTGTAACAGGTCTGGGAATGTGCTCCGGTTTCTCCAGCGGACGGCTGTCGCTCGTGTGTATTTACGAGCGAGGCGGTGAGAAATGAAAGCAGTGATAAAAGATGATCCGAAAGGCACGAGGAGAAGGTGTTTTTTTTTGTGTGTGGTTTGGCTCTGTTTCCACAGCAAAGGTGCCATAAAACTTCAGACCTTCTCTTTTCTCCTATAATTATTTACAGGGCTGTCCGTCAATAGCTCTTCCTAATCTGCAGGTTAAATGTAAAACAGAATTTGACCTTTTTGTTGTATGACTGCTCTGGGGTTTGATTTCACAATTCCCATTACCAAAGGAGTGAGTGTTTGTCCATGGCCGTTTCAAATGTCTCATCATCGCATGTGTAAGTGGGTGGTTTTTGTTAATGCCTTTGAAAAGCGGTAGATTCTGCTTTGTAAAATTTCGATAACCAACAGTCCAATGATTACTCATTAAAACTAACACTGCTACCTCTGCAAATTCAATGCACTGTAAAATCCACCCTCAAACTGCTAGCAGCAGTATATTTACATGCATACAAAACCTCATACCCGCTCTTTGTAATTTTTTATTGCTGTTTATAGCACCATCACCCTGTACCTAGAGCAGTTGCCAGCACAGGGCATTTGCTCCCCCGTCAATAAATATGATGCCATGTTTTTTATATTTTATAAATTTTATCATTGAATCAGATTGCATGATGAAAGGGTTCTGAGTTAAAAGCCAATTTCCTTATTATGGACGTTCAGTAGTCCAGTCATTGTACGTTCAGTACAAGGAATCACTAGATGTTTCACAAAAAACAAGCTGAACTTTATCGATCAATGTATAAATATTTTATGAAAAATAAGCTTAGTTTAATTAGAGGGCTCGTTATTGATTGAAATGATAGGAGAGTTTCAAGGGAGGCTGTTTTAAACCCACACCTACATGAATATAGTATTTGTCATGGGAGTTAAAAGTGTTTGAATGTAATGCCGGCTTTAGATATTTTACGGTTCCTTAGGCTTTTTCGTTTTTAAATAGACCGTGATCATATTTGGGGCTCGCCGTGGATTTGACATTTTTGAGTTATACTGGTGGCTTTAGTTCTGGAGTGTGACTGGAGCTGAAGGATGACGTGAGAGCTTATTTGAAAAAGGGGTTTTCTGAACAAGCATCATCATCGTGGGTTCTCCCATCTGTGTGTTCATGTGTGTGTGTGTGTGTGTGTGTCTGTGTGTGTGGAGGGGTGGCGGTTCCTGCGGATCATTTTGTGATTGGTGTCACTCTGGCAGACAGCAGGCCTTTGTCCCCAGAGGGACAAGCAAGGCCGTTGTGAGCGGGACCCGGGCTGCTTCGCAAGGGCAGTGCCAGGATGAGGGCCAGGACACGCGGGTGACGTCACAGAGCGTGGCGCGGGGGCGACTGAGAGGCTGGTACGGCCGGCTTCCGAGGGCCAAGGCGGGGCGGCCTCCTGTGGCGTAGGCCGAAGCCCTCCGCGCGGGCATGTGAGGTCAGAGGGTGAGTCATGCCGGGCTCAGTGTTTTCTGGCTGTATGTGTGTCCTTGGTGAGCTGTGATCCAAATGCTCCCATCACCCTGGGTAAATTACAAACTGAACTTGCAATCAAGTGGACTGCTTTAATCATTAAACATGTCAGCGCAATAGTTTATCCATCTCGTTTATCTAGAAACCTGGACAAAGTGGCAAATCTGCTCCATTCTTACAAATCAGCTGAAAGTACTTTTTCTACACAGCGTGATGTCACAAACTCAAAAAGCTCCTTTTATTATCAGTGCAGACTTATCTAGCTTCGTGTAGTGCAAACCCAAATTCCGTGTTCGGTCCAAATGTGTGCTTCCCTGCTTTTTTGGTTTTGCCCAAGGCTGCTTAGCGTAACCTGTGTCACTTGTTATGATTTTTGTGTGGAAGATAAAATCAGATACACAAGCGAGAAACCTTGTTTATATCGGAGAAATTGTAGCCGCCAGTGAAAAATGTAAACGAAAACTGTGATGAATAATTAATGGCATGCTTTAAGGGCTCTGTACGGAGGCCACAATGCCTCTCAGTTTTGGATACCAGGCCTCTGCTTCGTGAGGGAATAGGGAATGCCATTATTCACTGGAACGCAAGAAATAACAAGTTCCCAAGGGCAGGCAAAGTGGAGTGCACTATTAGAATGGAAACATTTTAAGGCCTCTTTTGTCTTCTGTAAACACTTCACAAGAAGCGTTTTACGTGAAAACTAGTGCATTATGTCAAACTAACATTGAAGGCAATCATAATACACTGTGGAATAAGTATTTAGCTATTAGGATGATGAAAAAATATTTTTTTTAATTGTAAATAAATATTTATGTGTAATATTAAATAAAGCGTAAGAATAAAAGTGTCCGGTTTGGCTTCCAACGTTCGATGGAATGCAGGTGCCTATTGCCCTCATTAGCCTCCACCAGCTCTCCTCTCACAACCCTTATCCTCTCCCACACAGCTGGTGGGCTCATTGGTGCTGGCGGTGGGTCTGTGGCTACGGTTTGACACCAACACCATGTCACTGCTGGACAAAGAGGGGGCCCCGGACACGTTCTTCCTTGGTGAGTACAAAAGACTGCTGACCATCATAGTCCACAGAACCTACAGGGCCCAAAGAACCAGGTGCAAGGGTGGGCATTTAGGCCCAGTCACAGAAGGGACCGCCTTCAGCCGTAGATATCACGTTTGAATCTGTGTCGAGCCTTTTATGTCATGTGTGGAAAAAATCCCTGAGAGAAAGGTTCTGATGTTTTCCTAATGTAATGGTGATTCCATAAATTATAGAGCCACTCATGAATCCACATAATAACATAAGCCAAATACTTGTGGGGGAACAGACTGAAAGCCCATCAAACATGTAAGGTTGAATTGGGCATTCATGGAATAAGATTTCAAATAGGGGCGGGGGATAAACCTTTTAAACATTCTTTGGAATCAGTTAGTGTTCGATTCCCCAGACATTCGGAATAATGGGGTGGCATGTTTTCTTTCTAAGAGGTCTATCAATTTCTATGTGTACTCCTAATGGAAGTTGTCACTGATAGTCCTCATGGTGACCAATTCATTCAGTTCAACCCGTATTCGTGCTGCTGTTTATCATCCTTGGCTATGTGAGAAAAACAGGAAGCGTAGGTAAAGATTCGAAGCCAGTCATATCGCATTATCGTTTTGACCAGAGGCCAAACTTGCATGTTTTAAGATCAACTTCAATCATAAATTTAAGTTAACATAGCCCATTGTGCATCGACCTAATTGCCTGCAGAACACAATCATTTGGTAGTTTCTCAATGTTTGAGCTCAGTATTGTGAGGGGACAGTCAAGGCTGTCCTGAAATTCCATGCACAAATCCTTTATTTTCCCGATACAATGAAAGAGGCACAAATAATGTATTCTATTGTTGACATGACATCAGATTTGGAATGTCTCAGTTGATGATTTCATTGGGTTTCACTTTGGCATCATTCTATTGGTCCCTGCCATGAGGAGATGACTGGTCTCATGGCTCATGTGGCCAGGGACATAGCTGGATCTCCCCCAAGGAGCTGAGTGTAGGGCACCAGCCTGATGAAGTGTCACTCTCAAGGTACAACATTTGGGTTACAGGTACTGTTAGGGAGAGAAATATTATGACTGGCCTATGTACAATGCTGCAACCTCATAAACCACATTCCCATATGGCTTTATTTTAAGACGTTATTGATGGCAGGACAGAGAGAATCCATATTGAGATGATACTTACTTTATTCTTAACAATATACTGTTGTTGCTGGTTGGAACTGCAGCACATTCTGCAGCGTTGAAGTCATGAATAGACTACAGGTGAAGTACCTTTGCTTCATTGTTTCTCACTTGCCAGGTTGCTCATCTGTCAACAAACTTTGTCAGCCAGAGGTTAAACAACCGGAATCCTTAACCTACGGACAGCCCGGAACTTCACAATGCTTTGAATACAAGTCATTATAATCTTCAGAATGCATGGGGATTTAGATTAATCTAAACTGCCCATATCTTCTGAAACTTCTTATTCAGGAGAAAGCTGAGAAGATGTGTCGGGACAAAGCCATGATTGATAATGGTGTATCGCCCGCCAGCGTTGCCTCGGCAACATCATAAACATTAGCAGGGGTTGGAAGCGGCTAGAAGCTAACAGACGGTGCCCTCATTTTTCCCTCTCCTGCTAGTTTAAATGTTCCTTTGGCCTAGAGGGCAGTCCTGAGCAAGCAAAAAAACAGCCAGCAATCTAGATAGAGATGTCAGGGGAGTCACAGCTTATTATCTGCGGGAAAGCGCCAGGATAGGTTGCGATTTGCATGTCCCATTTTGGAACTGTTCAAGTTACCCTTATTATATGATCCTTGCTCCAAGAACCAGTGCCTTGGGCCTCATACACACAAATTATTTAAAAAGGGGTAAATCTTGTGTCATTCTTTTGCATCTTTCGTTTCCTTTAGCTCTATCTGCACAGTGTCTCAAAAGGCCTCTGTCTGTATTCACTGCTGCAAAGGCACCAGCTTAAGTTAGCCCTGCTCACAGTATCAAGCATTAAACATGCTTCATATTGTGGTTAAGCTGCATAAGCTGTATAAGCTGTGTTCCTATGCAATGCTGGTGTTACTGGCAAAGATGAAGTGTGTTAATTTTAGTTTGTCTCCATTTACACCTCGGTTTGTGCCATGCGCAAAATATTATATATTTTTATTATATTAAATTATTTTTTACTGTGACAAATGCTGTGTTATTTTAGACATTTAGCTTATTCAATACTGTAACATCGCATTATGTAACAAAATTATACGTTGGGTTCTAATAGTGCGTCATTTGGGATATGGTCTGTTGACCAACAGGTGAAGACACCGGTTCTCCATCCACATAGCAACATAGAAGCTAGGAAACACCCCAGGCAGCAATACAGTTGGATAAAGGGGCAGCTGGTGGTGTAGTTGTTAAGGCTTGTTACCTTGAAAGTAGAAATTGTAAGCTGTGTAAGTCGCTTCGGATAAAAGCGTCTGCTATAAGCAACTAAATTGTAAATAAAGAAGCTGTAATGATTCTGCTTCTTATTTTACATACACACCGAACCATGTGTGCCCCTTAAGGGAGATGTGAGGCGGCACAGCCACAGCTGTGTGGGCGAGGTTATTTTTTCCACATAAGTTTTTTACAATGTGCGGAAACATGCAGAGGTCCTCTGGTTTGGGGGACAGGCATCAGTCTCAGATCACGTCTGTCTCATGGTGCCGAAGAACTTCTAGTTTGGTGCGTCAACTAAAAGCATTATTTTAACAAAAATAACGAGCTTCCGCTCGTTAGTTATACCATTATTGCTTACAAACCCACGCAAGCCTTGACTTTATTCTCAGGCCTGCAAAACAACAAGGGTCCCCGTGTGGATTAATTATGCAAAGGCTGCAGTTCCTCCCCTAGCACCTCGGCACCCGGGTAGAGCCCCCACCCACTGCGCCCTCAGAGCATATTAAAACTGAAGCCAGCGCCACCAGCTCCGACCCGGTGGATGTGTTCGGCACCAGGATTCCCGCGGCGCGCCCTCCTAATGAGCGGACTGGGACAGGGAGCGGGGAGCCCCGTTGGGAGATTACGACATTGTTAGTGCAGCCACACCGCGACCCTTGCCGACAGATTGATGCTCCCCCTGTTTTGGCTGCAGCTGCTCTTCCTCTGGGCTTAGTAGCTGAAGCCAGAGTGCTTCCAATTTGATATAGAATGGTGCAGTGTTGCACCAACCAGGTGTTGTACATGGGTTCAGTAACTGGAATGAACCAAGTATAAGCATCGGAATGTTTTTTGAGCAAATAATGGGTGGGCGTCATTAATGACAGGCAGTTTGCATGTGCAAGCAGTGACCCTTTATGCGCTCTTTATCTAATTAGATGCTCCTTTCCTCTTCGCTGTAAACATGCGCGGTACCCCACGCTAATGGAAACTTGTAAAAGTGCTTTCTGAAACACCAGCTGGGCCCAGAGTCACTCCCTAATTACAAAAAAAAACCTGGTGGTATTAGCGCTTCCTAGCAGTTCTAATGCAGGCCTAAGTGAAGTTGATCCCGGCGGGACCCTATTGTTTTCTGAGCAATAATCTCCATGTGTGCCCACTCCCACCGCCATCACTTAGCTCTGTCCAAAACCACTCAACCAAAAGGGTGACGTTGAATATTAATGGTTTGAGTAGTTAAACGATGTTGTGCAGGACAATCAAATTGTCTCCGTTTTTCACGCCTAGCTGATTTCCAACTAATTTCCTTTATTCCAGCTCACGGTTCACATTGTCGAAAGTGTCATTCAGCAGTGGGGCTGGGGGACTTGTGTTACATTTCAGGAGGTCTGGCCGGTGAGACAGTATACCGCTTGCTTGCTTCAGGGTGATGACTTGGTTTACGAAACAACAAACCAATTCTGCCTGATCCAAATGCACTGTAGCTGCCGTTCATCCCCGCAACATTATCAACTCTAAAATTGTATAACGATTAGTCATTTTGAAGGTTCAAGTGGAGGAGAGACACGGCAGCCTGCAAGTGCCCAGGAACCGTGTCCAGGAGATGAGCCAAGAGAAGCCTTGCGGATTTCTGCCACCCCAGTTCAGGAAGCACTGAGCTGTTCGGGTTGCCACAATGCTTTTTATTGTCTACCTATGTACAATTCAGATGGTCATTCCATAGGAAAATTGCATTTTATCAAATGGTGCTGTAAAGTCACAAAACTTAACGAGACAAAGTGACACCTGGAGCTCCTACCCTGTCCAGTTGATGCTTTGATAGTTTTATTGTGGAACGAAACCATGCCAAACCTGAAATTCAAACTTCATTCAAATTAAGTTGTAGTTTAGACGGGGTGAGATAGCTTATTTGGGAACAGGCCACTGCACCTGACCTGTCGGCTCCTCCCTCACACCTGATGCCTCTCCATCATAGCATAGCAAGTGAATCACACACCTA
Source organism: Hiodon tergisus (assembly GCA_025775045.1). Classification (NCBI taxonomy): domain Eukaryota; kingdom Metazoa; phylum Chordata; class Actinopteri; order Hiodontiformes; family Hiodontidae; genus Hiodon; species Hiodon tergisus. The sequence goes on from JAOVYW010000101.1 coordinate 5,726,441, forward strand.
ACAACAGATACAACAATAAAATAGCATTTCTAATGCAGGGGCGCCTTGCTGGCCCCCTCTACAGTATTTTTGGCCATCCTGTAGTTCTTGATTCAGCTGTTTAATTTCCACCCTTAGAGCCAGGCAGTGAGTTTTAATTTGTATAAATAAATAACAGTGACATTGTAAGACCCTAAATAATAAAAACACTGTGGCTTAGAAAGTGGGGCCCTTCTAAGCTGCTATAAAAAGCTGCTCTTTCTTCTTCCCTCATGGTTTTTATACTATTCCAACTCAACCACAGGTCTTGGTTTCTTTGTGTCCCTCCTCCTAAGGAAGAAAATATTTTCCACCTCTTCAACACAGCCACACGCTCTTGTTGTCACCACTCGGTGTTGGTAGGTGGAAACAAAATAGATTTAATCTCCGTTTAAGAAGTGATTTAATTTGTGTTTAAGAAGTTAGTCGTGTAATCTTGAAAGTCTTCTTTGTAATTTGGTACTAGGTTATTATTATTATTATTATTATTATTATTATTATTATTATTATTATTATCAGGGATGCGCTGATATCACAGTTTTGTTTAATACCGATATTTGATATTTACCTTTGCCCAAAAAAAACGATACAGATACCGATAACAGATATTTTTTTTATTTTAGGGGTCTTTTAAACATTCTAGTACAGTTAAATAGTTGAAACCAAGTGTCATATGTTAATTAATTAATTTAATGACTCGCAAATTAGAAAAATATAAAATTTATTTTATCACACAACCGATATTTATCACAAATATTTTAGCTGCCCCATATTACAAAGATGGTTAAGTTGCTGGTGGCTCTTCTTACTATCAAATCTTGAATGTATGGAGAAACTTAAAAATGCTTTAACGCATTGGTTTAAACAAAAATGCAGTTAATCTATTTAGCGATTAGTGTCTAGGTCACAAACTGCTGTAAATGGCACAACTTTAACTTTTAAAATGTAAAACTTACTTATAGACAACAGCACACACATCCTCTAGAAAATAAAAAATAAACAAAATAACAAAACTGCTTGTTTCGAATTAACATGAATAAACAACAGAAAAGCCATTGGGCTTAGTCTCTTTATTTTCCAGTGACTCTGGATGGCTGGGTTACAAAATGACTGCCCATTTTTAATTTCAACATTTGGGGAAGGTTCTACTTCACAAAGAGAACCTGAGGCTTTTTCACAAGAAATTCTGTTTCTTTTTCCGTCTACCAAAAAACTGTCTCACTGTCCGTCCATCCTAGAGAGCACCAAGAGACCTGCGCGTAACTTTAGCTAGGATGGGGGGGGGAAACTTTGCTTGTTACTTCTCCAGTATCTAAGTGTATCTTCATTCCTGGGTATAGTAGGTTCTCAGAGTGAATACCACCGAATATCTTGTTCACAGCCTCTAGCAGAGTACTTGCTAGTTTTAACCCCACGGTCTGATTCAGGTGTTTTGTTGAGCAGGCATTTCAATGCAGCAAACGCACCAAACACTCCTTTTTCTTCCAGCAGGCTCTTCATCATTAAAAAAAAAACTGTTCCATCTGGTGGAAAAAAATCTTGCTTAAGCCTTTTCGTTTTCATTCCAAGCTGCTCCTGAATTGTCTGTGGGCGGCTGTATGCTAGCTGAGGGTTTATAACGTTCCACTGTCTTCTTACCCGTTGCCACTGTGTCAGATATGCTGCGTTGGGCCAAAAAACACAGCCAGTTGCAGCGTGTGAGCCATGCATGGCAAACTTCCAAAGCCTTTGTCATGTTACGTGCATTATCACGTAGCACGGCTCGTGCTTTGTTTCCAGGTTTTAAACATGCCATTGAAATGGTGGCAGCAGCATGAGAACAAGCACATTCTTGAGCATGCAGTACGGTTTTCCTCAATACAAAATCCTCGTCCGAAACACTGAGCATGCTCATGGGGCTGGCATTGCTGGTTCAAATGTCAGTCGTGAAGCATACAGCAAGTAGCTCATGGATGAGGGTTTCAACAATGCTGTGTAACTCAGCGGGGGCAACATTCGAAAAATAGCGCCCTCTTGGTACTGTGTACCAGGGCTTGAGTCTGCGAAAGCCACCATCATTCGCGACAGAGAACTGCAGCACAAACGCTGCATATGGCCTTTTTGTTGTCTTCCCTTCAAAATGTCAAAATAGATCCACACATCAGACATTTTGGGCTAGTCTAGGACTGCTCCCTGTTGCACATGTAGTGCTGTAGATTTAACGCCATAACGTCCTCTGCCTATGTTAATATGGGGTATGCATGTCAGTGGCATATTTAGCTAATATCGTCCGATTCCGATATTCTTGCCAACATATCGTGCATCCCTAATTATTATCATATAATAACTAAAAGTGAAAATGCGTGACAAATCTTGATTTCTTTGACCATGTTATAACTTTTTCTAGCACCAGGTGTTTTAAAGTTTCCATTAGAAAATTACATTTTTTCATACTTTCATTCATACATTCATATTTTTTATTTTCCATTAGTCCTGTAGCACTAGTTTTGGGAACACTTAGCACCCAATGTCTGCTGCACAGAAATTTGTGGAGCGTTCTATAAAGGACAACATGTGTGGAAAAGTTATGAGAGTAGGACCATTATCACATATATATTCCACATTTGTCTGGCTGTTTACAGCGTTGGCAGTTTAATTGGCATAGTCTAATTTTAGGCTCAGTAGGAAAGCCATGACAGTGTCTGAGTGTTTAAATATATATAATTACAAGGGTGTATTTTTATTTCCTTATCTTTTCAGGAGGAACCAAAGTTTTAAAATGGGTTCTGTTGGATATTTGGCTGGATAAGCAGGTGCGATAGATAGAAGAGGAATAGGGAAACATTTGAAAAATTCAAACTAATTCAAACAAGAGGGGAGATAATCTGTTTAATCATCCAGATTATAATGAATCCTCTCAGGCTTTCTGTGCCAAAGAGACTCTTCAGTAGCAAAGCTCACTGAGCTAGTGTAGTAACCAAGACCTCGTTTTCACTTGCTGTTTAGGCTGTCTCATATGTGAATGCACTAAAACCATAGAGGCGAAGATTTAGGCCGTTTTTTTAATGAGAATGTGTTCACTCATCAGTATGTGTGAACCCTCCCCATATCTCTTTTTTTTCCGGCTTTTTTTTCCATTACTGCGTAATGTAGGTCAGACCACTCCTGACTCACCGCTACATCATTAGATATGCTGGTAGTAGCGATATTGTTAGCAACCAGGACAAAATCATTTTGTAGTAACACAGTACAATGTGGTCTCTACTTCCTATTAAAGATTCAGTACTCGTTGACCCCATGGTGGCGTTGTGACCCATTTGACCTAGAATCAGAATTAAGAATCACAATAAAGTTGAAGGACCCATAATGTTTTCCATTAATGTTGTTCCAAAAGCTGTTCCGTATTTGTGCGTTTTATGCAGGACTTTGGATGTCAAAGATTTTGACCTTCTTAGCAGCAATATCTTGCAAAACATGGCCACTACATGCTGTTGAACTTTAACCCTGAAATCACAATCTTCTGGACTTCTTAAAAATCTCTTTAAACTAGTTAAATAAAAAATCTAAACGTTAGCTACCACGTAAAGCCTCTGGGAGTTTCACATTTTATTAAAGTAATTTCCACACTAAGCTAAATTAATTTGCGATGACCGCCTTAGAGAAAGTTCTGTAGTGTTCCAGTGCAGATTTTCAAACATTTAAATGTGCAATGGAAGCCATTAGGACAATATTATCAAGTTTTGATACAAATTCACCATACATCTGTAAGCCTACTGCCCTATGTGCACTATGTGGGGACAATTTGAAGTCCCTGATACAAAACAAAGCCCAGTGCAATTTTTTTTAAATAACTGTGTCTTTCTTGAAACTGTCACGTAAGCTTTGTTTGATGGAAGTGTGTACTCTTTAAATTTAAACGCTCTCCTAAATAGAGGGTTGATGCTTTGCTGTTGTTTAGCTTGAACTGCTACTAAGAATTGAAAAGTCCTGTGTTTTGGTGCTGCTTTTCCTCAGAGACAGCCGCCTGCTTCACAACCTATTGAGTGGGTGTCATGCCCTGCCCCGCAGGTCACACTTACGTGCAGGCGGTGGACACTCTGTGATTTGTTTTTCATTTTTAATTTAGATCATTCAGAATGACTGGGCTGATGTGAAATGGCTCAATGGCTGCACAAGTGTGAGAAAGCCCCTCAGTTTGAATTGAGACTGCTGTGAGGATTTTCCCAGACTATGACTAGTTTATCGCTTTGTTTGGCCTGCTTATGATAACAGTAGCTCACAACCATTAAAAGTCTCTTGTTCTGCATATTATGGCATATTTAGAACTTTATGAAAGGAAAATAATTTTAACTCTTTTTTAACCTTATATGGGAAAATAGAACACATTTGTGTTGTTTTCTACATCCTCAGGGAATAGGACGTGTTTTAGACACTTGGAAATTAGGATCCTATGTGTGTCACAACTTCTGTGTTGTTCTGCCACCTGCTGGTTTGTCTGCAGATTGCAAGTTTTTGCATCGCTTTAGTAACAGCATAACAAAAATGCTTATTACTTTTTGTCCCCAATTGCAACTACTAACTCATTTTAGTTATATTCAGTATGAACTCAAAGGTTTTGAAGTTATTCTAAGGTGTAGCTCTTTTCATATGATATAACTTATTTTTTTATCTGTAGGAACAAACACCTACGTAGTAGTAGTAGAAATAATAATAATCTAACAATAATATTATTCATTATAGTATTTGGCTGGTTTAGAGATTCGTTTAGAGAACGCAGCCATCACCATTACCCAGCTCACTAAATTACCAGAGCAAAGAATGGCAGACAGTCTAACAGACGGGAAAAGGAGGGTGCTGAATCTCAAAACCTGGGCCTTGGAATCTCTGAATATATGACCATATCTAGGCTTGATTCCTTTTCCCCGAACCCCACAGGCGTGTACATCCTGATCGGCACTGGCGGACTCATGATGCTAGTGGGCTTCTTCGGGTGCTGCGGTGCGGTCCGAGAGTCGCAATGTCTTCTGGGATCGGTAAGTAAAGAGGAAATATCTAACGCACCGCCTTGTCCCTCTTCCTGGCTGCTTTACGCAAACAATGTGCCAAGTCAAACCATGGTGGCTGCACAAATCCTACAAGGTTCCTTTTCCGAAAGACACGCCTCATGCTTCCTGTATGCTGATATATGGGTCCATGACTTTTATTTGGCTGCGGCCGGAAGCCCTGAACGTAAAGGTGACCACCCCCAGTGCACACTGAGCAGTCAGCCAGGCCATGACAACAGTACAGCCGACCCGGAGTACCGTCAGAGAGACCAGGAGCCTGGTTGCTGGGAATGAATCCGTGACTGACGCTGTTTCTCTCACTCTCACTCTCTCTCGCTTTCTCTTCTCTGGTCGCAGTTCTTCGCCTGCCTCGTGGTGATCTTAGGTGCAGAGGTTGCTGCCGGAGTATTTGGATTCTTAAACAAAGACAAGGTAACTGTGCCAGTGCCTGAGCTGCAACATTTAGTTGCCCCGCTCACACCCTGCTAGCAATGACGATTGCTGTGGTTGAATGGGTCTGCAAAGTCATTCCATTAAAAGAAGGGCAATACCTGAATTGTCAATATTTTCTATAAATTGTATTTAAGTATTAAATACATCGACATTTATCATATTTACTCACTCTTATGTTACAGATAATCGATGAAGTCCAGACCTTTTACAATGAATCCATGAATCAAGAGAACAGCACAGTGATAGCTGATTTCCACAACATTGTGAGTTAAATGCATTTTTGGCGGCTGCAAAATAAAGAAAAAACGTGGCACATCTCAAATATGAAATGTACAGGCTCCGTTAGTGTTTTGGATTGTAACATACAATGGCCAATTCCTCTTCTTTATTCTAATCCAGGTAGCACTTTCTGTACATCGGTAGATAATACTGAGAAATGCTTGTATTTTAGTGATATTTGCATTCAGGCTTCTATAACCAGTGATCATAAAGTATTTCTTATTATACGGATGTTTCCGTTTTTAATATCTTGTTTCTATTTGTTCATTATGTTACTGTTGTTTCAGTATTATACTAAACCAGTATTCTCTGGTATGTTGTAGGTATTCATGCACATCTGATTGCTATTTCTTACATTTATGTATTTTTTAATGTGGCGTTCTTCCAATGCTTTAGCATCTGTTCACAATGAATTGTCATATCAGTGTATTGTTAGTAAGATGTTCCCCTCATGACCATTCTCAGGTCCAGTTCCTGTTCTGTTTGCCGTGTCCTCCTCTAACCCGTTCTAATGCGCCACTCTGTGATTTTGTAGCTAGACTGCTGTGGAAGCAATACCCCGAACCCTGACCTGTGCGCTAATGCAGTCCAAGACACAAAGGTAATGTGTCTCCTCTGTGCCTTGTTTCTCACCCAAGACAAAGCAGAAAAACACAATGCAATTGCATTTTTAGCATCTTTTAGCATCTTGTGAGATGCTCTGGCTGGCTGGTGACGATGATCTGATTTTCGTTTTTAGACCTTGATGATTTGCTAGCTGGGTTCAGTGTTTAACTCTGAAAAGCAAAGTGCATGCAATCAGTTCCTTCTTGGAACACACTAGTTGCACTATAAACCGCTAAAATGAGTTGACAGTTTGCTCTGGGTTAGGACATAACTGTAAATAGACTGTAACTGTAACTAAACTAATAACTGTAAATAAAAGTAATATTTAATGTAAATTTAACCCATTTTTCTTGTGTAAAGCCCTGTTGTCCAATGATTTCCATATGCTGTGCATTCCAGGACTGTAATACAGCCATTGAGGAATTTTTCAACAGTAAGCTCTACATCATCGGATACGTGGGGATTGGAATTGCTGGAATCATGGTAAGGATCTAAAATAGATATATCTGGGCCCGCTGTGTGGCCCGCACGAGCACAAGCTGGGTCCTACAATTCAGACCTGCAGGTTCTGCTGGGAGTGACCAAGCGATGGTGCACAATTAGGTAGGGTTTCTCTCTGCTCCTCACTAGCGCCACCTAATGGCTTTCCAGCTGTTGCGTGGCCTGCAGTATGCTAATGACAGGTGGCTTTATGGAAGCTGGATCTAAGGAAAGGAGATGTAGTGCCGTATAACGCTGTGTGGTTTGTAATCAATTAATTACATGACATGGGAACATCACATTTTAAATGCTTAGTGCAGTGTAAATAATGTTTTCAAGTACAACGATTCACAATTAATATTTGTTTAATATGCAGAAGCAGTAGAGTTTCCAATTATCACTGCTTGACGTTAACTGTAGAAAGAGGACTGTCTCTATATTACTTATATATGGATAGAGCAGTCCTCTGAAATAGCAAAGAACACAGGGATGTACTACAAACATCCTTACCTAACTACTAACGGAGGACTGCCTTATTTCAACACACAGCTGAATGGCAGACGTTCATTAACGGTTGACTTTGTGCTCTCCCCTCCCCAGATCATCGGTATGATCTTCAGTATGGTGCTGTGTTGTGCGATACGGAACAACAGGGAGGTCATCTAGAGTCCTGCCACCTCAGACCCCAACACCCCCACCACTCACCCCACCTCGTCCTCCAACATCGCACCCCTCACTCCCATCAAACTCCCCTGCTTGTGGCCCACACTAGAACTTGGTGGACTCGCAAGGCTTCATTCAACAGAGTGCGCCGGCTGACAGAAGGGGCTAGAGGACCAGGGAGCCTTTTATTTTTTAACTGATTTGACCTGTAGCTGCACTGCTTGAGCAATGTCATCCATGAGCCTTATTGCCATGTTTCTTTTGGCCTGGGCTGGCACGTTTCGTACCTGTCCACCTCCCCTTCCAATGTAACTAAATTTACTTATTGGCTTAGATTTATGCATGGGGGCTACATGACATTTGTCGGTTCAAAGCACCATTGAATTGAATTGAATTGAATTGAATTGAATCAAATGCGTGTTACTCCCAGCTATGGTGGCTGGAAATTATCATTTACATAATCAATTGAGCTGGGGCTAAATCAGAACTTCACTAATCGCACTTTACATATCGGCATTTTATAGCTTTTTCTTTTCATAATTTAATACAAAGAAAATGCTATTAAATGCAATAAGCAGGTTTTCAAAATTTGGATTTAGTCCCAGACTTAGTGTGGACAAAAGTGAGGAGACAATACCAAATATGTTCCTTACTTAAGTCCTACACCTTCAAGACTGCAGTGTAGTGCTGACCACAAAACCACCTTTAAACCTCTGACTTGCCAAACGGTTGAACAGGGTCCTATGCGTCTGCCGACCCGTTTTCATCCTGGGTGAACCATGGCTTCCTGGTCTTCCAGACAGGCACTTCTCCTCAATGCGGGTCCAAACCGGCACCACTCTAACTCAGATCACACGCGAGAACTTTGCACCACTGCACTACACCAATGCCTGGACCTGACCTTTTTTTATTTCAGTTTTTTCTCGACAGCATGTTACTTTAAACTGACAATTCTTTCTGCAGGTCAGCAAATGCACACTCCAGTGTTAATGTTCCAGAGTAGTTGGTGCTTGCTGCAGTAAGATTCCTTGTGAAACTGCTGGTGCCAACATTGCTGTCACAGTGAATCCTGGGTGTTGTGATGCCAAGTATTATCAGCACTCGGCACTTGGAAGAAAGCACTCCTACTGCCAGGCGTAGCTGTAAATATGCTTTTACAGCCTAACATTTAGAATCCGCTATGGTCCATTCAGCTCACTCTCGCGTGTGTTCCGAGTCAGATCTGCCACAATGAAGATTTGTACATTTTGTGTGAATTATTATTTTTTTTTTCTGGAATGTACTGTCATGATATGTGTACTATAGTGGCAGCTTGTATAGTAGACTGTGTTTGCTAATAACGTAAAGGGGAAAAAAAGGCTTCTCACAGCATGTCAATAGTTAATGTGCCTTTGTTTTTTTATACAGAAAGCGTTTCCTTAATGTAATACTGGGAAACTGCATTAACTGTGATAACGTGTACAGGTCATTAGGCAGATATTGGTACAAGTACAAAAAGCAAAGAAAGAAACAGAAACAGTAACGGGCGCGTATTTAGCTCAGTAGCACAATTCTCTCAGTTTTACTGATTTTAGGCTAGTCATCTGGAAGATTTTTACCTACACAACGGACAAATTATATTCAATAGCCAGTTCATATTGCAATTCCGAAACAATGTTTTACCGTTGTAGCAACATTGTGGCATTTCTATAACATCAAGAAATTCCATGACAATATTATGTGTTTGGTTGGGATCAGCTCTGCCCTAGCTTCCACATGATTTATAGTGGTCCTCTTTTAATCAGGGAATACATTCTAGTGGCACCCATAGAAGAGTTACCAAAGTTAAATCTGCTTCTGAATGCTTTCTGATTGGACATGCCTTTGCAGATTTAAGAATAAGTTTCTGCATAGGTGTTTGAATAGGTTTCTGATAGGACATGCTATCAGGCATCAGGCTCTAAATTGAAAGCCATTTCCAATGACCTTAATAGTCATAAAAACGGACATGGCATATACATTTCTGCTGATGGCTGAGAAAACCATGCAGTTTTAACAGCTGAATACTAGCATAGTGCTTTCACTACAGAGCAGTACACAGGTGTAAACGTAATAGGATACTGGATATTTCAGATTTTAACTCTGCTTTTATACTGGATTTTCAGCAAGATTTAGCAGGATACTTGTCAGGTTAAATAATTCCTTTTCAGTATAATTATATAAACCATGGAAAAATCTGAACTTTTAAGCATTGTGCCTGTTTCATAGAATTGAAGTCAATTAAACTGATTACTACTTTATTAAAATAGTGAAATTTGAAAGTTTAATTTGCAGTTAGGCTTCTCAGAGATGTAAATGCGAGCGTTAATAAACTTTTTTAGAGCCTCTTGTCTTGTCTCGTCTCTTGTCTTGCTATATTATTGTTATATTTATATTTATATATGTATATATATGTGTGTGTGTGTGTGTGTGTCTGCTATAATAATGTCTTGCTAATATAGTCTACCCATCTAGTCATCTCTCAACCAACTTAGTATTCACAAAAGGAAAAAAATTACAGTTAAGTTCTATATGGTGATTTCAATCATGTTCCTTACATCTATATGGTGGTCACATCGAAGTTGCAAATTTTAATGAACATGCACCAACTCTACTGCTGTGCTCAGCTATAACCACTGTTTCTTGCAAGAAGCTCAACAAATTACTTTCTATAGAAGTGAAATGTACACCACATGTGCTATACTGATGAGGTTTAATTAAGGCTGTAACAATCAACTAAACCAGAGCCTGCACAGTATACACCCAGCTGATGTCATTATAGAAAATGAGCTGTAGGGCAGCAGCTATTTCAAATGCCAAACTGGACTACATTTTTGCAGTTCAAGGATCATGCTAAAGGGAGTCAATCAGGTGCAAAAATAACATGACCATGAACTGTAAAATGCACAACTGTGCACTTCGGTGTCATACCATTGCCACACATGGTTGTCGGACAGATTTGCAGTTAAACCGACACTTTGGGAATCGACATAAGCTATTGGCCTGCTTGTATCCACAGTATATCAGGCTGCTTAAATAATCAATTAGTTTTTTCACCTCCAATGCTCCCTTTCGTGACACTGGAGATTCTGTCTGGACCAGTGTGTTGAAGTTATTTTTTACATTTTCAGTTGCTGACAATCCAGCACCTAAAACTACAGGAAGTTGGTAAATTATCCCTGAATGATCCATTCAAGTGAGAGTATGTGAAGTAAAGAAAAATGACAGAAATGTATATTATTGCAGAATTTTTATACAATACAAAATTGTAAGTACATACGGTATATTTATATGAACACACACATAGATATACACATACATATATGACATACACACAGAAGTAATTTAACATTGTGGTAATGCAAAGCATTCTTGTTTTCACAAATAAATATTTTGCATAGTTTTGACAAAAGGGAACAATTGTTTCTTCTATTATTTCAAAATGGACTGTTAGAATATTTCTGAGTAACACTGCAATGGCACATAGCAATGCACATGGTGGCAATAGTGTTTTATGTAAAAAAGCAGTGTTAGAACAGTCCCCTAAACAGCAGTTTTAAAATGGCTAGAACCCAGAATGTTTTTGAATATACAGTACAGAATGTTTTTAAGGCAGCGAAAAAATGAAATTCAAAATGCAAAACAAACATTAATTAACACACACAGTATCACATAATTTTCTGAACACAGTGATGTTGTAACTTCCGTAAACTTTTACAAGTCTATACTGGATACTAAAATGGTGCCTATTGAGTAGCATTGCACCAGTTAATAAATATTACATTTAATGGAATTTATAGTTACATTTGTAACAGTCTAAAAGTAACTCCGTAACCCAAAATCTTCCTGGCCCTTGTCTCCTTCCACATGGAATGTGGAAAATAGGTCTGATCCAAATGTTGGAAAGATTTTTTTTTATTATCCCACAACGTCCAGACAACCAAATTTGCTCCCAGGAATAAAATTACATGAAATTGGTTGGGACCTAATAAAAACTTTAGACAACCCGCATTTAATAAAATTGTACATTACATATTAAACTAAATGGTTTTCTAATTCCAGTATAAGTAATTCCTTATACTGACCAAAAGATAGTTACGTGGTGTAAGAAATTTCAATAAACAGGTTCCAAATTGATTCCAAACAGCTGTCTCTCAAGTATCAATAATTCTAAAGCACACTGAAAAAACCAAAATATGGTATATCAGGTGTGTGATGGCATTGGGACACATCCCTCCCTCACTGAGGGAAATATTTGAGGACTTAAGTTAAAGGAAAACCACATGGGCTGCTTTTAAATTCCCATGTTGACAAGTGCATGTGAAGACATGTGAAGAACCTTTCAAATACGCAGATAAAACATGCTGAATGTAAAGCGGGGCCAAACTGATGTCCCCAAACCCTTCTCCTCCGACAGTTCTATGACAACCTCAAGGCAATTTTCTTTCAAGGTTTCACAGCAATTGGCCTTTTGGTTGCATGAATGAGTTGACTTGATAGAATCTGGAAGAACTGAGGCTCCAAGGTCGCTTAGGCGGAGTAGAGGTTGAAGGAGGTATAGTCCAAAATGAACTCTCCAACTCCAACAAAGTACATGACTTGAGCGATTCCGAAAAGTGGCGCAATGACCAGAGCACGACAGCCTGCTCCCTTCAGGAAGGCAGAAGGACCCTCCTTCCGCATCACCTTACTGCAGAGGGAACAGAAGAAAACGAACACAAACAAGTGAGCTTTTATTCAGAGAATTAACGCAACTGCTTCAAATCAAGAGTGCCAATACTAGAAAGATAATGTACAAAGGACAGCCATTTCAATTAAAGGGAGTTTTCAAGAGCATGTAGCATTACCGTATGCAGTCAACCACACCGCTGTAGCTTTCTTCACTGGCTACTTTGTTCAGGGACTGCAATCTTGTCTTGACCACTACAAAGAAGAGCACACTTGTCAGTCATGTTTCCATAATTGGCTATATATCCTGTGTGAGGCTTTTGCTAGTTCTCCCCTGCCCGCCCCTTGTCTCCCATTTAAGCATAATGGCTGTTCATTACTGTATAGCATTGTTTGGGTTCACATTATTATTTCAGCACTTACTACTTATAAGCTGTAAAATAACTAAATTGTGATAACCTTTCATGCATTTATAAAGCCAATTATTGAAGAGGCTCAGTTGAAATACAACAGCAGAGCCCTACCGGTAACTTAAACCAGTAACGTTATTTATAACTCCAGTGTCTTAACCACTAGACCACCTGCTGCCCCCTTAAGTGCTTTAGGTTAACTGTAGTCAATCACAAATCAAACCAAACGGAGCTGAATAGCAGCACAGTTAATGAGTTTCCCTGGTTGCTGGAGGGTGTGAATATCCAATCTTTCATATACACATAGTTGTAAACATCAGCCCCTTCACAAAGACAGTTAATGCAGACCTCGAGAGCCCAACCAATTGACCTGCGGTCATGCTTCACCTCTCCAACTCCAAACTGCTGAAGTCTGGTTTTGGCTTTCCAAGCTCTCCACCACACCGTTTCTTATATCCAGCTACTTTTCTAATACCCTTGATCTCTGACTCTCCACTGCATCAACCATCAAAACAAGAATGGGCACTAGAATTTTTCCACTGGCCCCCCAAGTGGTGAAAAGAGCCCTCTACTAATACACGACACAGTATGACAAATTTCAGATTTAGCATTCGCTGGGTATTTATATCTATGCTCCAGACTCACCATCACAGGGGTTAACGGCCACAGCAGCAGTGGAGCCGGCAACACAGCCAGAGATGAAGGACCAATAAAAAGGAGCATTCCCTGAGGATGAAGGCTGGCCCAGCCGGTTGAAGTGGGCAAACAGCGGGAAGTAGACAATGGAGAAGGGGACGTCTCTGATAATAAATTCAGAAAGTACCGTCAGTGCAGACAAACCCAGCGTGCCATGTCTAAATGCTGGATCAGGCAGCACGTGTGCAGCATTCCCTTACCTCATTAGTGTGGCCCCCAGTCCTTTGTATAGGCCCCGGATGCCTTGGGTCTGCAGAAGCTCCTGAGCGATCTTTTTGGCCGAAACCGCCTGAACTGGCCCAGCATTGTAGGACCGACTTGGCACTGTGTTGGGGGCACTAAGTTTTGAGGCAGAATTGGTGTCCAATTGTCTTTGTTGAGCTGCTGCAAAGTGATAGAAGATTTAAAACTAGCCATTTTAACCCAAATAAAAAAGCTTAGTATAGGGCTCAAGTTCCTTACCCAATCTACCAGCATCTTGGAGTTGAATCTTAAGCATCTCCATAGGAGTGGTAATGATAACTTGGCACGTGCCTGCACCACACCCAGCCAGCATCTCTTTGAATAGGGTTAGGCCTTTCCTGAAACACACAACAGACATTTGAACAGGAGTGAACAACAGATGGGAAAGCGTTCAGGTTTTTACTCAAGCATTTGTTACAATAGAAAGAACAGGAATTGAACCTATAACTAATGAAACCATCATCAGTAACGAGAAATAAACAGAAGTTATGCTAACCCATCTTTGCTAAGGTATTGACGAAAGAAGTCATTGGCGGCAAGTTTGATTGCCTTCTCTGGGGTGACCAGGGTCAGATTGACTGCTGCGCCTAAAAACAAACAAGGACAATTAACCAGAGTAACACTGGAAAACAGTTTATAAACACAACTTTAAAACATTTATTCCCCCCACAATCGAACTAAAGAAAACTGAAAACTGGTTGCGTACACTGGTTTGGTATTGGTTTAGATCATCTTGGATCATGTAAGTTGCACCAAAATGATGGGGATTTTATTTATAATGTAGCATGACACGCAGTTTACAAAAGACGACCAAACAAAACTGATCTAGCCAAGACAGGAAAAGGTAAGAATGAGAAGATAATGATATTAGAAATAGGAAAGATGCAGTGAATAGGAGCAACCCAGAGGTAGGACAAACCACTTAAGAGGAGATACAAACTGAACAGCTCTTACTCTTATCACATATTCTGAATATCTCCGTGTCACACAGTCATAAGTGTTAGTATAAAGTGAAAAGACAAGTGAAGGAAAGGGTTCTTTGTCTACAGAGTTCAAAGAGCACAACTGAACAAATATACAATAAATGGTGCCTAAGTATAATAGAGCGATGTTGTAAGAACCATTTAACGATTTGCCTCCAGCGTGGCTGCGCCTTATCGGCTAGCCTTCAAAATCCCAGGGGACCCACGTCTGCAACATGAAAAACACAGATGCAAACAAACAGCATTCCTCACAGAAGTGGAGACCCATATAACTAGCTCTTTTTTTTTGCCCAATGAGAAATTTACTCAGGCCTTTAAAAAAAATGTAGAATAGATATCATAATCTAATTAACCTTAATATATTACTATTTATAATGGGAACATGGACTTTGCAGTCATCCCATATTTTGGCCTTTTATGAATGCTTGAGTTTCTTTTCAGGAAAAAAACGTTATAGTTTCCTTTTAACAGCTAGGTTCTTATGTTATACACATAATATATTCCAACTGCTAACATCAAAAAACATTTGGTTGCTTTTATGAAGGCAACTTTCTTATTAATAAACTAACTGTACGGGGGACATGCCAAAAACATCAAATACGCTGGTAAGGTTATAATATAGAGGAAAAACAGGTAAGAGGTTTAACGATTACAGATTTTGTTTAAATTTCACAGGCCATCATATAAACCTCTTACATAAAGAGCCCAGAAACTGAACTAAATTGAGTATATGAAACTTGAGTACTTAAGAAATATTATTTTGGCTACAGCCTATTATAAATTCAGTTCCAATGCTAACATTGTCCCTGTCATAAATAGAGACAGAGTAAAATAAATAGGCACGTTAAACAAAGAAATGATCTTACCTCTGTACATCCCAAAGTAGCCTTCAGATCGGAAAGTTTTGACAAGGCAGTCAATCCTGAAGGGACATTGAGAGCTTATTATAATGTGTCACTGTTTCAATTTAGTTCACCCACATGATCTTTCTTTGCTCCGGCCTCATGCATACAGACACCGTAGGCAATTAGTTCAGTCTCAATGTCACATTAACAAGTAAAGCTTTGAGTTTTAAACAATAGCATATCACTTGTCTTGCACAAAAAAAGGGTGTATCCACATTCAGGAACAACTGCACATATAGAAAGGAAAACTGGCCAGTTCTTTGTAATTTACGCTGCCAACCCAGTCCCCCTCCCATTCTGTTACAGGTATTATAAATTACAACAAACATTCCTGTCTGTGTTTATCAGTTCCTATTTTGGCAATTCACAGAGTGCAGCGCAATGACTTACATGTTCTTGTAGACTTGCTGGCCATTCCTCTGGTTCTGTAGCCTAGTCTTGGCAAGGTCAATGGGGAACACACAAGTCACCCCCACAATTCCAGCAATGCCACCATTAATGAGTTTGGCAGGGAGGCTGGGAAAAACAAAAATACCTACATATTTCATCCCGGTTTGGCATTTAAAAATTCTGTGGCTTTATTTTAAACCACAATAGACCACACCTCATTCCTGACATTCCTAACCTTTCTGAGCCGTTCCTAAAACGTGTTGAGAAAACTTTACTTAAGTAGTCTGATAGAATCACTTACTGTAGAACCCCAGATAAAACACTAGACTTTACAATGATTTGCTTCCACTACTGTTAAATGATGCCGGCAAATAATATCACTACACAAAACAAACAAGGCTTTAATTTTCTTTCTTTAGAAGTACAGTAGCATTCTTTTTTCATTCTGGTTGGAACAACTTGCACTATGCATTTTTAGGTCTGCAGATGTAGAAACGATAAGGTGATGAACAAAATGACAAACAAAACCACTTATACATTTTAATTTCCAGTCACTATGACAAGATAGCGCTACCAAAGTCTAGACAAATGTTAAATGTGTAATTTCATTTCATAATAAACAAATGTTTTATATAGTTAAGCTTTTAAAACATGTACAGTCCATTAGGATCATAACAGTTACTGTAGACTAATCCATCTAGATGGTTCTCTGAGAATGTACAGAATACACCTTTTCATCACTGATTTTATCTGTCCATTCAAACATGATACAACATGTAGCAGATAAACCACCAACTAACTCCGAGGCAGATATGCAAATTTGAGTCAGTCCTCATTATCAATTCAAATCTGATGTACCGTGACACACTCTCGCACACAGTACCCATTTCGAACTCTAAATGTGCATCTAACCATGCATCCTTACATTGCATTATTACACTCAACCACTTATGGTGGTACTGGGTAACTGTATCCCATGTCATAAGAAATGACAAATGATAAGTAAAGCATGAGAGAAATGTAAGAGAACAATATATACCTCATGGGTTGCTGGGTCATGACTTTAAAACGGCTTGACAGACGTAGATAACTTGGAAATATTGTCGCTCTGTAGAGAAGGTACTGGGATCTGGAGGACTTACGGTTTTGAGTAGGTGTTATAGTCAGGCTTTCTACCAATCAACGAAAAACGCGACAGATGTGTCATAGTCGGATATAACGGTCTGACCTAACTCGACATGTGCAATTACTCATTCACCATTCGAAATATATAAACAAACAATCTAAATGCTAAACTGTATTCAATTAAAGAAAATGTTTTTTTCAGTATCTGGGACAAATAACTTTGAACTAGAACAACTGCGAATGAACACATCCGGTCAAGTTCGACAAGAGTTGCATCAAATGAATGGTAAAGCTATCACACTCATAAGTAGTACAATTTATGTAATACATACCGTCAACAATATCACCGTCTACTTATTTCTATAAATATCTAAAGTAAAAAGTATTGACTTTTATAGAGTTAAATATTTCACTTTTTAAATATCTTATTTCCATCGTTAGAAACAGTAAAGGTTTTGAGCTCGCCATGTTTCACATTCAACTTGTTTTTTCTAACTACCAGTATATGAATTAAAACTACTTAAAATACGGTGCAATTCATTCAGCGATAAAGATATGAAACTTACCCAAAATCAACTTTCGGAATGATAGAAAGATAATAACCAATGTATTGACACAATATAATAACCAAACGACCGTCACCCAACTTAGGTACGAATGAGCTACTGGAAAATTCCATCGCAATTTAAAGAGAGAGGCGGGACCAAATAGCTCAAATACTGTAAGTACCCAATCATGGAGCCTTTAACATTATTTCCCCGTTTCGCCTAGTGAATAACCTGTAGTGCGTGGGATCACCAGAGGGAGGCGATTTTTCGTGACTTCTCCAATACTCAGATTTTTTATATCTTCGTATTTTGTGTCTTTAGATTTATTAAACTTTTTTCGATATCACTTCGCTAGTTTATTAATGTTAATCGATTCTTTTTCTACACGAAATAGCTAAACCATTTTGATATACTGATATTATATTTTGTAGACTGCACGACTATTCCCACTGTTGAATTCGCAGCAGTCGTAACTGCATCGCTATTGACTATAGGCATTCTAGGGCATAGTACTAGAAACAACTTAAACTGCGCAAGATTGCATAGTATGAATATACACGAACACAGAATAATCGTGGGCGACTCGGAGAAAAACGGAAAATGTTTCACATAAATTTAGTTTTAGAACGATCTTTAACTTTAACGCTATTGGATTTAAAAAGCCAGGACTTTTGGCATGTTATGTTTTCTCGAGAATGCGGTACATTTGCAGATTTTCGGAAGAACAGGCAATGGCAAGGCAGGTTTCTTACTATAACTAGGATAGGGGTGTCTTTTATTCAACAGTCACTTTTCGATGGATGAGCGGAAGTACACCCACCGGTGAGTGGATTAAAACAACAGTTTGGTGAGCTAGAAGAGCATCTAAAAGCAGTTAACCAAATCTTCACCTTCATTAATAAACGTAATTAAAAATGGTTTCCTTCATATGGTCCTTAAACTTTATAAGGATTCCAATTGTAACTTTTTATGTGACATACTTTATTTTCATAACCATTTTGCCAGTTAAATAAAATTAATATTTAACTGTACAGAAAACAGAAAACCAACTACCATAAATTGTAAATTAGGCCAGTCTTTTAGGTTACGTGGATTTAATTTAATTTATACTGCCGGTGATCTGAACAAGCCGCATATCAAGACGTTTAAATGAAAACGTTGACCAAGTGTAAAAGATGTAAGCTCTAAATAACTCGTAAAAAAGCTTTACTGTTATTGCCTTGCAATGAAAAATGTAATAACAGTTCACCAATGTCCTCTAGCAAAAGACAAAAGTGGTTCATGGAAGGTGTTCTGATGGTAAATAACACCATGAATACTAGAAACATTCTGACGAGCTCCGTTGTAATTATTTCAAACATGAGAGCACGTGATCACCTGTAATAAGTGGTTCGCCTTCTTCACGCGAACGCTATCTACTTAACAGTCATTGCGTGAACGCGCAGAATCCCCGAACTTGAGGCCCCCTATTTTTATTGTCGACTCTTGCAGCGCCTGATAAAAAATATTTTTAATCTTCTTATGTGTACTCACTGTACTGAAAATGACCGTGAGATAAGTTTAGGAATGCGTGTGCGCGTGAGATAACATGCTAATGTGTGAGTCTCACGCCCAATGTTTAAAACTGATCTTGCTTTCTTATATATGAGCTTATAACTTCGGCACGATTAAACGTACTTATTTTTTCAAATAACTGAGTATGAAAACCTTCATAATAGTATATAGATATAGATATAATATATATAATGGTTACAGTGAAGTGTCAGCATCCACTTTAAATTTGGTCCTACTCCTTCAATGCTGAAAGCCACCATGCGCGTGGCCATATTGCGAAATATAAAGCGAACCAGTCCCTGAAACTTTTGTCCCTGAACGTTTTTGCACCGACTGTTACTGACGAAGCTGTAATTAGTTAAAGAAGCAGTAGCTACGTTTAGACGGGTTGTCGAAAGTTTACACTTTCGTGGTACCCGACGACGAGGTTTACATAGTACCATTGAGAAAGCAACACATTTTCTCCACGAAAGGAAAACGGTGGCATAAGGGGATACTTTGTTTTCTCTGTGTTAATGAGCGAAATTTAATTCCAGAACATTTTACTTTCAGGAGAAGTCATTTAATAGATTAGATACACGCCTTCTGTATAGGATTTTTTTTAACATGTTTTAAATAGAAACACATTAATATGTTTAATGCTATGACTTTTTGTTTTACCTTCTAAATAAATATCATCTACTGTCATTTATATCAATACCAAATTTTTGTGCAGTTATATGCTTATTTCCCTTGAAGTTATTAACAGTATTTCAAAATAATGTGTATATAAAATTAGCACGCTAACCAGTGCACAACAATTGTGTTACATTTTCAATCTACATGTGAAAAGGGACACGTCTCATGTATGAGTTCAATTTTGATTTTAAAGTCTGCACATTAGCCAGATATTCTCCAACGAAAAGTGGGTAAAATGGCCTCTGTTAGATTATTCAATTCATTTTCCGGTTCCAAGGGGACTTTGTTTGTTTGCAGAGCTCAATGGCGAACTAATTTCTGATTTAGTTCTGAAATGTCCTTATGACACCAACAGAGGGAGCATGAGACCACTCTCATTCAGCTCCATTAAAGACCATCAACCAGCCATGCCACCAGAACTGAGTTAACACAGTGAGTAATTGCTTAACCCCTGAGCAAACGAAATGTGCATGCTCAGTTATGCAATGCTGTCCAGTTAAATCTGATTCACTCCTGTTAAAATCCAGTTAAATCTTTCTTTACAGAATGGGGAAAATGTTGTGAAGACTGTTACTGGTTAACCATATTTTTAAGACATTCACAAGTCATTGTAGGATTAACCAGTAACAGGGGCTATGCAAACCTCATTATGCTATGAATTTTAAAGTTCTTGGGGGGATTTATCTGTGCCAAACATTGTCTAGTGTCTAACACATGCCGCTTAGTATGGTTTGACTCTTGTGCCTACTCCAGCATTGTGGGTTTTGTATTTCAGTACTCAGACATTGTTCTGGTTACATCCAATTACATTTTCTATGACAATTAATCATATTTATTTAGTGCTACATAAATGTTACTAGAAATCCTTAATATTTATGTTTCTAGATCCAACAGCATTTTTGAATCCAAACATTTTGGGGGCAACTCACCCTTGCAAACCAAGAACCATCCAGTGTACTATTAATATCTTAACAATAAAAAGGTTAAGTGATCTAGCAGCAGAACTGATCACTTTTCATTATTTTTAAAATGGTAAGCAAAAAATGTTGGTGGTTTTTAAAGATCATTAGCTTTTACTGTAGTTAACTTCCATTTCCATCTAATACTGTTAGCTATAAAGCAAATAAATCTTTTAAAATGATTGGTTTTAGTAATTTTTGATTATATGTTAAGCCACAAACAAGAGCACTGTTTACCTCTTTACCAATAGTCCTCTTTACCATGGCAAATTCCAGTGTAAGTATCCCTTTATCCCATTGTAATGTTAGGGTCTGGTTACTAAACATACGTTATTACGTCAATTGTTCCCCTTGCCAGAGGGAAATGTGGATTTCTTTGTTGTGTGTCAGAATTTTTATTCATGGCACCCTGCATGTGTAAACGTTGTTGTGACATTCAAACCTGCGTTAAATTAGGAAAATCTAGTAAACGTTCTATGAAGGGGTCAAAATCTATTGAATATTGACCCCGGGACATGTGTGCTTCTAAATATTAGACATCTGTCAAGGGGTATTGGGTGAGATATAAATATTAATAAAATATTAAAACAAAAAAGCATCAAAAACCTAAATTTTCTTAGTGAAAAACACTGTAGGTAGTATTCCATCTACATATAAAGGACCCTGTATCCCAGCTGTCTCTTGCTGTTAGGAATGGAAAAAGAATTTTACCATATTTATATTATATAAATATATGTATTATATAAAATGTATACTCTGTTCATTTAAGAAATTAATCTCTTTTGTGCATGTTTAAAGATTACATACATTAGAGGTTTCATGATAGGATGAGCGAGACATAAATTAGGACCTCATACAAATGATGGTATGTCTATGTATGCTTTGTTGAAAAAGTTGTGGCTGGAGCTTCACCCAAGAGCGGTCTTTTACACTGAGGGCAAGAATTTGTGCTTCAGGCAATGCCATTGCTGAGCCAGCATATATTTTGTCAATTCGCCAGTCGTGACCACTAGTGTTCTGACGGTACTGGAGAGAATTCCTGGAATTGACTGATCACTGCTGTAAAGAATCAGTCATTCATTCATTTGGAACTTGTGTGGGTTAGAGAATAGGTATGCAGCTCCTCTCTCCACAGTTCGCACTATGAATGGACTAAACTGTCAGTGGTCCATCAACATTAATATGACTGAGTGCAAAGGCATCTCGTTTTAACTGTAATACAATAACGACCATTTTTCTTTGCATCTGAATGCCCCAGTATTACAGTCTGTTAGTCTGCCGTGGAACTAATAACTAGATCGTATTGACACTGGTGTTGGTGTATAATTAATATGTCTAATTAATACAGGGAATACTATGTAGCATTTAAGGAAAATCAGCCATCTTTCATCCATTTGCCAATTCTGTCACTTCAACTAAGATTCAAACAGATCAGTCTTGACTTTTAGTGGCCTATAGGTCTGTAGTACCAATGTATTTGTTTTGTTTCATGTTCATAATGATGATGATAATTACTCACTAAGTGAATTGATTTGTAAACATTAGACCTCTGATAAACATTTGATACAAGGTAAATCAGAGAATGAGATAATTGAATCTGAAACAGTCTTATTTATAAAATCATAAAATAGTTAAATTTCGGTTAAATACTTTGTCAACTTTTGTCAATCTGAGATCAGAATTTGGATTTAGAATTAAAAACTATTTGTAAAACCTTACCACAGATTTATTTTATAATATAATAACTAAAGCTTGAATTTTAACTAATTTAATTAATTAGTTCTTAGTGATTACAAACAGATCAAGCAGTTCTCATTGAACTTGCTCCATAACAAGCCATTTAAAGTTACATTTTGGAAACATCAACCACTCATTTAATAGCGGAAGCTATAGTATGTTGTGCTGGTCAGTACATACTAATAATTACCCTAATGTGTACCTTGCCACGAATAATTTTGATTTAAGTATTTCAAAATATTTAATTACTATAGTATTTTATAGTCTGATTTTGTATGCGCAAATATGTTCAAGACGGACTTACCTTTGGAACAGTAAGTAAACTTTTAATAAAATAAATGAGATATTAGACTCTGACATAAAGGAAAGTGTTAGGTGTGGGGGGGGGGGGGACCCAAGATTTACTTCTTTATATAATTCCAAATTGCATGTCTACTTGTGATCATGTCTGTTTGTTTCCAATGCATGTGAATGACTCATTATTGAGCAATTTCCATGGGGACAGTGATCACCACAAACTAATGATTATGTGCATCAGTAGGAGGGCATTCCCAGAGCCTTATACGCTCATTACACAAGTTGCGTAGGGCCCCGCAAATTACGCTAGGGCCCCGCCCTCCCCCTCATGTCATGGTTTACATGGCCCATGGGTCAGGTAGGAGGGCCCCTTAGCAGAATTTTGGAGGGAGGTCAGGACCGGCTATGGACATTTGAAATTGGCAAGAATGGCTTTTTCAAGCTTCACATTTACAAAAAGTACAGGTTACAGAAAACACTAGCCAACACAGCTAGAGCTGTAAACGGGAACTTATTTACATGTCTAAGGCAGCAGTAGATATTGGTATTGCTGAAGATTTTTTGAACACCCTAGAGTTGCTCTCTCCTGGGCAAACTTCAATGTTAGACATGCCTCTGGCATTACAGGAGCATGAGGATGTTGTATGCACGATGAATAAAGGTCGCGCTCCAGGTTTAGACAGCTTGCCTCCTGAACTTGAATTATTAATATGAAAACGAGTTGGCGCCCTCCTTTTAAAGTCCATGAATCATTCACTAGAGGTTGGATCCTTTCACAGGGACCAGAAATCACATTGATCTCTTTCCTTTTGAAAGAATGGTTTATAATGTTCCAGCTATTGCCTCCTGTCCCTTTTAAATGATATATAAATTGCAAAAGTATTCACACCCCTGACAAATTCTCTCATATTACAGAATTAATGCCACATTGAAACTTCATTCTGTTTGAAATTTTATTTTAAAACTCTTAAACTCAAAATCAATTAGTAAGGTGACATTGATTTTATGTCAAATATTATGTGTATGACATATTCTGGGAGAATGTCCTGGGAGAATGAGTCAAAACTGGAGCTTTTTGGCAAGTCACATCAGCTGTATGTTCGCAGACGAAAACATGAAGCTTTCAAAGAAAAGAACACCATACCTACAGTGAAACATGGAGGAGGCTCGGTTATGTTTTGGGGCTGCTTTGCTTTGCTTTGAATCTGTGCAGGGCGCAATGAAATCTCAAGACTATCAAGCCATTCTGGAGTGAAACGTACTGCCCAGTGTCAGAAAGCTCCGTCTCAGTCGCAGGTCCTCCAACAGGATAATGACCCAAAACAAACAGATAAAAGCACCCAAGAATGGATAAGAACAAAACATTGGACTGTTCTGAAGTGGCCTTCTATGAGACCTGATCTGAATCCTATCGAGCATCAATGTAAAGAGCTGAAACTTGCAGTCTGGAGAAGGCACTCATCAAACCTGAGAAAGCTGGAGCAGTTTGCTCAGGAAGAGTGGGCAAAACTACCTGTTAACAGGTGCAGAAGTCTCATTGAGAGCTAAAGAAAACATTTGATTGCAGTGATTGCCTCTAAAGGTTTTACAATAAAATACTAGGATGAGAGTCCCATCATTTTTGTCCATGCCATGTCCATGTTCATTTGTTTTATTATTTACAATATTATGTTGAAAAACTACATCAAAATCGAAGTCTGATTTCTATTAAATATGGAATAAACAATGGTGGATGCCAAGTACTTTTGTCAGTTTCAGGTTATTTCAAAGTATATTGTGCATTCTTCGTTTGTTGTGGAGGGGTACCAACAAATTTGCCCATGTCTGTATATCTCTATGTAGATGATGTGCTGTTATACCTTGCAGATATATCTAATTACTTTCAAAATCTAATTACAATTGTTACATTTTTGTTTTGTTTTGTCCGAATCTGTTCTGCCCCCTCTAAATTTAACTGTGACAGATCCATTACTTGTAACTCAAGCACCTACTCTTACATGTGCAGTTTTAAATATCTGAGCATTCCAATTTATACAAACAAAACTGTCATCAAACAAGGAAACAAAACTTTGGTAGAATGTTATCTAAAATACAGTACGATTTGAATAGATAGATCAGCTGGGTACTTAACCTAAATTGATTCAGCTGTTTAAGTGGACCAATGTTGAAATTGTAAGCTGTGTCAGTCGCTTTGGATAAAAGCGTCTGCTAAGCAACTAAATTAAAATTGACATGGTTCAGATTACTCTTAATGATAGAATATTGGTGATTAAAAGAGCGTGCTGTCACATAACACTTTTAATTATTATTCTCTACATTGCCTCTGTCAGTCATTTACCTGACTTTATTGCTTTTTTATTGAGGTTTATTCACTGTCTTCCAAATGTATCTGGAACACCAAAAACATACAGAATTTGTTTAACCACAAAGCAGCACCCCAGATCTGCGGTCTTGCCTTACCAGATGTTATATCTTGTTATTTTGTTATTGGGCTTTTGTGTTCAGGGCCATGAAGATGTGCTTAAATCCAGAAACTTCAACATCTTGGTGTCCCATTCAAGAGAATGAAATAAGCTTGCAGGACCTACCTTTTTCTATGTTATAGCACCAATGTATTTGAATTACATGTTTTCTCATCCTTTGGTAGATATCTTCTGTAGCTATGCAAGTTTGGGATTTGCATAATACATGTATGTAAAATACATACAATGCCAAGCCATTCCCTATTATGGCTGTTAGGGATAGAGAGTTAAGCAAGGTTGCTCCAACTCGAAAAATGTTGATGAAAATCAGCCAAAAATCAGGTCTTTCCGCATTTTCATTTTTACATTGGCCCATAGACTCTATACTACTTTTCCTAGAAGGTTCCAAATTAAGATCATATGTGCCAGGATTGTGGCTCCATAGTGACGGCCACTTACTTGAGAATGTTCTGGGAGTGCCCAAAAATGGTTGCCTTTTGGCAGTTTGTTGTGACTACTCTGGGCTCTCAACTGGGCACATTTATTTTATTATCATTCTCTTTTTGTATGTGTTTCATTTGTTTTTAATGTATAAATTTACTTATTTCCTCCCTTGTCCCTTTCCCTTTGGGTGGGGTTAGAAATAAAACATTTAAAAAACGAATAAAAAAATAAAGAACAGCAACAGTTGAATTCAGACATGCAAACAACAATTTACACATTGTAATAGTTTTTAATAAATACTAACTCAATTTGGGCATAAAATCAGTCAGAAACGGTTCAAAGCAACAATCTGGGGGAACCAAACGTACATAGTTAATCTTTACACACAGGGATAGTTCTTCACTATTTCAGTTCTGCCAAAAGACAGGACACTAACGGAGACGGTCTGATCAGCCAGGCCTCAGCCTTGGTAGGAGTGTATGTAGTTGCTTTGACCAGGGTAGGGGTAGATGTGGAGGAGGGGTTTGGAGCACTTAGCGCCATCGCCTCCAGCCTTGTGAGCACACTCTTCGCGGTCAGTGTCGCACGTGCTGCAGTGGCACTGCAGGGCCACGGGGTAGGTGAAGTGAGGATCGACATAGATTGGGCAGCCGGGCAATGCCGCTGTGTGATACTCGACCGTCTGATACGTGCAGCCCTTCTGCACCAGGAATCGCTTCCCTGCCATCCCTATCATGTTGGTGTCCTGTCCATGTAAAATTGGAAGACAGACAGAGATCAGGAAATGCTCTGTTCCCCTATGCGTCAGTGTCCCATAGCACTGCCCAAAGAACAAACCGTGTTCTCACGGTGGTTATACAACGCTGTTGCAGCAATGAAATAGCAATCTATTTATTTACTTACTTATTTTTAATGATTGGTCAGAAGTATTTTATAATTATATACATTGTATTTGAACTTATCTAAGAGAAACAAAAGCGTCTGATGTTATTTAATCTTGATATTGTTTTGATATTATTTGCTCTTGATCAATTATAATTAATCAATTAATTATAAATTATGATACAATCTTGATTGTATATAAAACCTAGCCGGCAAATTAATATAGTGTGTATATATAAAAATATATTAGTATATGAATTGGTTGGATAGGTTTTATATACAACCAAGCTATTATTTGATCAAAATAAATATATCTGACATATAACTATGTATGTTGTTGAAATGTAAGCAAATGTATAAGGCCACTGGTTGTGCTCTAAGCAAATCTAGCAGAAAGTAAGGTCATGATGTAAGCCAGAACAATGTGAGAGTTGGTCTCTGGGAACTAGCTGATTGGGAGTGCCTACCCTTGAGTAGCAGAAACCCATGCAGATGGTGGTGTTGACAGCCACGCAGTAGTCACAGCCGTGCTTCTCCACGTAGATGGTGTAGTCCATTGGAGCGCACGTGGAAAGGGCACGTCCAATCAGCAAGCAGAGGAGTCCGCAGGGGAGCACAAACCCGTTCATTACGAGGGGAAGAGAACCACCAGCTAACAAGGCTGAGGGCTGCCTGGTGCTTCGGTAAGTCACTGGGGTTGAACTGGAAACTAGCAAGCATGCAATGAACAATGAAGGACCAGCGGTCCAACAGTAGAAAATGAATGGATGCAACATTTAACATTATAACATTTCTGCCCTGTGTAGTCCGCTTACAGTTTGGTCAAACATTTAGCAATATACAAATATGATTTTGCAATATAAAGACAAAAAAACATCTGAAAACATTTCTTCTGGTTGAGTAAAAATATGACAAATGCTAACGTTAGCCTTTTAATATCCACTTTAAGGTACACATGCTGTGTGAAACAGAGTCCCACTTACCTGGATGCTCTGAAATTGCAAAACCATGAAGTCAGTTGCCTCCTGCTCTTTATACAGGTAGGTTAATCCACGATAATCCCCATACTGTTTTATCTCTCCATCAGACAAGGATCACCTGCATCGATGAAGCCATGCTGCAGCCCAGAAGTAAAGAAATAACAATAACGTTACATTACTCCTGAATTGAGCCATAAAATGATGTCGTATATAGACGCAGATAAAATATCAGACAATACATGTAACTCTTTATCCTAATTTTATATGTTTTTGTTTTATATTTTATATTGAGTTGAGTCCAAAGAGTCCTATCAAAGTTAAGTCAAATAAGTCCAAAGAGGCTAAATAAATAAATAAATAGAAGTGGCTATATAATTATTTTGGATATAATTTTCATAAATAGATATTACTATTTTAAACTATTTTTCAATTTTAAACAGACAATATAAACTAACTTTTTTTATTTCTTGCATTTTATAGCAAGAAAATTATGTTGAATGCAAAATAAAAGGGGTTTGGGTTGATACCCTCCATTTCTGTGGCTGTATTGCAAAATCCATTATACCAGACAAGATTTAGTGGTTGTGTATTTTAATGAAGGGGTGCATTGATTAAATGTTATCTGTCCTATAACTTGCGCTTATTAAAGCTTCTCTCTTTATTTCTCATCAACTTCATAGCAAGAAGAAAATAATCTTGTGTTTTACTTTGAGCCCCAGCTGCAGCTTTTCTGTAATAAAGATATATGGCATATTAAACTCTTTGAAAAAAATTATCAAAATAAAAAGTCTTTACGCAATTGCTTCCCGAATAAGCAGTAAAAATCTACCAGCAATTCTTCCTTTATTGGGCAAAGTTCACACTGCTCCATCAAATGGGATTTGTCACCTGGAATGCCTGTAAAATGCTCTTGTGAATTAGATTACTGTACTACTATATAACATGCTGCAAATTCTCTTTCTGTATGTTTTTTTGAACATATCTGATCCAAAATGTTCCCATGCTGTGTGGGCTTTTTGACCTCCAGAATACAGGAATCGTGTTATTTGTCTGTTAACCTGGTGGTTTCCGATCCACATTGAGGATTATAAGTGATGGTTTGATTACTGAAAAGCACGGAACGGCTAATGGTGTGTTTCAGGAAATGTCTGACCTTTAGGACAGAAGGAAAGCTCCTCCGACAAAAAGCTTTCAGCTTATTTTTGCAGTGCACTGTGTGTTCAGTATAACTTTAGCTGACCAACAGTGATGTCAAGCACAGATAAGATCTAAAGGGAACAGGCAGTACTTGAAAAAGAGCTTGAGGAGATAAAAAAAGGAGGAAGCACTGTTGGTTAAATGAAAAGCAGTGGAGGATGAGCTTGAGAAAAACATGTTTTTACTCTGCAGATGCAGAAGATAGCACTCCCACATTCGAAAGTAGCCTTCTCTGAAGGCAATCGATGTGACGATCAGTATTTTAACACTAAACTAAACTGCTGAAATCTGCAAATGAGTGTTCTTTGGCCAACCAAAAGTGTAGCATATAAGAAAGATAATTACTTACATTGCCTTAGGCTGATCTGAGACCTGTGTGCCACAGTGGGAGAAGAGCTTGTCATGTATAAAGCTGCAGTTAGGGAGGATTCCCTGTATTGAGAATAAATTATCGAAGTGATGATTATACTGTGGCTAGAGGGCTACCACACTATTCAGAATGAAAGGGGTGAAACACAAAAAGCTGCATTTAAGGATGAACCATGGTTTGAAAGTCCATTTCAGGGTCAGGTTTTAATGAGAGCATGCATTTACCTAAATAATTAGTGGAACCGTATTTGTCACCTATTAGACCAGTGTTAGGCTGATTTAGGTACTTAGCTTTCTGGCAGCCGCTATTAAGTGGGGAATAACCCAGCTGCTTGATTATTCTGGGAAGGGAAAACAAGGTAAATTGAGAATGCTCGAATCTGGTTATAAAGCGGGGCAAAACAGATCTCTGCCTTTTTCTTGGAGGGATGTCAGTCTTTCCGTTCATTTTAAGTGCGGCCTAATTTTAATTAATCACTTAAAAGCTGTGGTTAACAGATTCTTACCAGCTGCAGTGGGACCTGCAGATGAGCTTGAATCACTGATGTAAGATTGCCAAGTTTGAAGTAATACTGGGGTTAAATTAGCATGTGGTTTCTTGACCTGCAGTGTATTAGAGAGTTACTGTTTTCAAGGAGCCCTACATCTTAGATGGGACAATCAGAAGATGGTAGAGGAAACGGCGAGACTAAAAGGAAAGACTAAAGGCAACAGACTGAAGTGGGTCCGGACTATATTACAATATTTGTGGCTTTTCATGTCTACATTGCAGGGAAACACGTTGGGGAAAACCATCCTCTGTAGTAGAAGGTGGTTGGCGTTCTATTTCAGGTTAATCTTAGCTGATTACAATCTTTTCCTTTATTGTTCAGTTTATTGTGGTATTTGGATCCATGACACAGCTTAAATGAATTTTTTAGAAGAAGGCAGCTTTAAGTCACAGGTGAGGCCCTGCTTTTGCACCCCTGAGCAAAGTAATTAACATGAATCACTTTCTCCAGCTGCATAAAGGGATGGATAAATGGGCTTTTGTGCATTGTGGTTCCCCAGGACCACTATGCAGAATTCCTGCAGCCATCGCTCAATAAAATACCCTTCATTGCTTTCTCCAGCAACAAACCCTTTTTTTCAAGGAGACCACAAAGTCTGATAGGCACTGTAGTTAAAACAGTTTCAGTTATAAAGGTAAGTTATAAAGAAAATGGCTGCATTGAATGAATTTCACATTAATTTGAGCGAGCTATAAATTATTCTGATGCAATACACATTAAAAACAAAAATGGCTTGAGGCAAGAATTATGTTGAGAACAGTTTAGGGATGGAGAACGTTAGGATACCGAAGTACTGCTACATGTGTAGCAAGGAGTGAGATACCGAGAGCAAGTTCTGCAAAAGACGCGGATGGAAAAAGACCGCAGGGCGCTAAACTGCAGGAGGTTGCTGGGTTGCAAGTAGGTGTGAGTCGCAGGGAAGAGCGAGAAAATCGACCAACCACATGTGATTCCTTTGCAGGTCACATAGCAACGTTGCACAGATGGATCTCTTGCATTGAGTGGTGTCTGCATGATACTGTGAAATTTATCAGTTAGTGTTTACACTGATATGCAAGACCCAAAGAAAAATGGGACCTTATCACCTCCCCCACCCCAACCCATTTAGCAGGATTTTAAATATTTTTTTTTAAACAAAAAGCCTGAGGTAATATAATTCCAATGTCTAATGATAGTTTCGTGTGGAGACAGTGTGTTAAACCATGATGTTAAACCTTTCCGCCCACTTGGCTGGGCTATATGTTTAAAATCTCTGTATTAAGAGATCGAGTTTGATCTCCTGCATAAGCTTGAATAAATATTTGTGTCTGCTAATGACCCTCTTCTCTTGTGGTTTTTCATTATTGGCAAGAAGCCATGAATGGGAAAATGATGGCTTATATTATTGCTATATTAGCTATTATAACCAGATAGCTATAACTCCACATTAGGTGAGTTATAGCTATTTGGTTAATATAGCTGTACCAGCCGATAATCTTTTTATTTATCTGAAGATTATATTTGATCTAGTTTACTAGATTATTTCTATAAAAAAAAGTAACGTATTTATAATATTTGTAAACACAAATGTGTTATTTTGTCGATATATAAACTTAACAGTATGATTTATGGATTGTGTTGCAACATATCACTCTACCTTTGCATTAATGAGGGTTGTCCTGCATCAAGAGTACTTAATGAGGGTTGTCTGTCTACCAGCGAGCCAGTAAAAGGCTGTGATAAAGGGCAGATTCTTAGGGAAGTGACCCTCGTCTTTATTCATGGAGGCAATGGAAAAGCAATCTGCAGATGGAGCAGCCAAAGGATGGGAACCCTGAATCATTAACTCAGGCGCCATGTTGCGGACCCGCCCTGTTTCTAGGTTCAGTCTGCCCTCGGCGTCGTCGCAGAAGAAAAATCACGAATCTACCTCAAAAGCCTCAAAGGGTTCAAATCTGAAACGCGAGACGACAGGGACGGTCTCACCGCAAATCCTTCACGCCATCTTTCAATCCATTCAAAGTCAACTCCAGTCGCTGGAAGAGAGCCTTTCAACACCGGTATTCAAATATTACTGTCACATTCAAATGGGAAAAAGGAAATTGCGCCATAAAACTAAAAAGAAAGAAGAAAAACCATGTTTAAAGTGTAAATCTCTCACCTTTCCTGGATCACTATAGATCACTGAGGGTTTTTCTTTTTTCTTTTTTGGAAGTTAATAATTTCCAAAGGCAATTCACCTCTCTGGTAGCCCTGTCAGGGTCTAACTGCATGCAATGCTGTCTTTTTTTTATTTGTTTACCCACCTCTTAATTTTCTGACCAATTTCAGAGTGAAACACATATATCTGGAAGGGATCCAGCTACATGCCTACCATAACCAGCCGACTTCATAAAATCCGCTCTAATGTCCAACACCTCCGTAGTCATGAGGGCTCAGTTTCTATATAATATAAAAGAGACACAACCATAAAAAGTAGGAGTCTGGGCAGCAAAGAAACCTACTGATTGTTCACTGTAAATTCCAGCATACAAATATATAACAACATAGAACAAATATAACGACACAGAGCAAATGTAAGGGTTACACTGCTAAGTGATAGTATGCAAACCTCCCAAAACATGTTTTATTTGTTTTTTTCCCCAAGGAACACATAAGATTTAATCAGAAATTGTCACGTAAGCATGATATGGCATGTGGCACACCCAGAGCAGCAAGCTGCATTGTGGGGGAAGTATTGGACAGGAGCCGATGGGTTGCAGGTCCAAATCCAAGATATGGTGATTAACCTGAATTGCCGTAGTAAGTACCAAACTGGGTGCAGGCTATAGGTTAAGTATAAGCTTTGTATGAGTCATCAACTACACTCTTTGAATGAAACCATCTGGTAAGCAACTAAATTAGTGCAGTTATTGTGGTCAGCCTCACATTATCTGTGGCCTAAATTTTCCCATTAATCTTTTCCCATTTTAATAAAACCCTAAACACACATAGACATTGAGATTTAAAATATGTACATATACATATATAATATTAAAAAGTCAAGATGATCTAGACCTGCTATTTAATATAAAAATAAATGTGTGGCTATGAAGTTATGCTAATGTTATGTTATGTTACGTTAGAAACTCTATTGTAAAGATACACTTGTTTTTACAATCTTTGGAGGCGTGTTAGTGACTTCTGTACTTGAGGGATTATTAACTAAAGATTATTGATAGTCAACTCAACCCAACAGTGTTCTCATATCTGTTTGTTTCTAGCCCAGGGAGCAGCTACAGTTTTTTATCCCCTGTGGCTCGCTGTGATTGTGTGACTTGGAGATCCAAGTTGAGGCAATATTTTCCATCAAATTAGAAAGCCAACTCGGATCACATAGACTACAGATGGTATAGGCTCTATAAAGGCGTACAACTATTAGTTATCAGGACAGTAAAGACATAGTCAGTGTAAGTGCCTGGGAACTCACGAATCATGGCTGGTACAGGCGGTCCGGTGGCCAGTTTCTCTGTGTGGGACTATGTGGTGTTTGTGGGCATGGTCCTGGGGGCCGCGGCCATCGGGCTATTCCAAGCAATCCGGGGCCGAAAGGACACCAGTAGTGCCGAATTCCTGCTGGGAGGGCGGCAGATGACAGCTGTGCCAGTTGCCATGTCCCTCACCGCCAGCTTCATGTCGGGAATCACCGTGATCGGCACGCCTGCCGAGGCTTACCGCTTCGGGACCCCTTTCTGGCTGTTTGCCTTCTCCTACGCCATCATGTCCGCCATCACCGCGGAGATCTTCGTCCCCCTCTTCTACCGCTTAGGGATTACCAGTGCATATGAGGTGAGTGAATTTTATGGAACTTCTCTTACCATACAGAATGAAAAAGCGATACAGGCTCACGCCTACTATCTATGGCATGGTAGGAAAAGCTAAAACAATTTAAACTGACAAATACTAGATTAAAAAAAATTAGGAACCATGAAAAAGTTGTAACATTACAGATGATATGTTTAACTGAATGAAAGTGTGTATCTGTGGACCTTCTGTTAGGTAAATATTAAGTATCTATCTCAAATGTCTCACTTTTCAAGAATGCAAAAGATTTAACTCATAAAGCTCACTGAAACAGAAGCATTTGAAAATAATTACTTGGTCAAAGACAATCGTAATTAATGTCAAAAGTTGCAGAAATGTGTGCAACTTGGTTGTGAGATTAATTCAATCACATTAATACAAATATGAAATTACGATTGTCCTGGAGCTTGTTAAATCACCAAGCGGATAATTCCAAATCTAACATTATTGTAAGGAGGAGGCCAATCCATCAGGGAGCTTTTATTGACTGTTTAAAAGACTAAATGTAGAAGTGCCGCCACCATTACCCAGGGAATACCATTTCCTAAAACGATTTTTTTCCCTCTGTTAAAAGGCAAGTGTCAAATGTCCGTGTGAAGTTACATCAGATAAATGCTTTCTTCATAATAGTTTTAATATAATTTAAAGAATACTCTCTCCAATTAGTGTTCATTATTTGCATTTCCTTTTTCCACAGAAAATGTTTAAATATCACATCAAGTTCACCTGTTTTACTGGTTTCTGTTACTCATTGGCTAAGATTAAGATAATGGTTTTGATTTTGTATTCATGAAGCTGTAACCAATAACCTAATGCTCTACGGAGGCAACTGAATATTACTAGCATCATGTTATGAGTTGCATCTTGTTTCCCAGTCAAGGAGAGCGTTCATCATTTTAGTCAGACCATGCATTTTTGTATATAGCAAACACTCATTTATTCTCTAAAATGGGATATTTTGTAGTCAGATAAAAGACAACGTTATATTTAATGTCATTTAAATAAAAAAATACATAAAATCTCGCAAACAAAATATATTAATATAATAATAATAATAATAATAATAATAATAA
>JAOVYW010000101.1:5762691-5772713 GCA_025775045.1 Hiodon tergisus
GCGAAATAAAGAGCATAAATTCCTGTGAAACGGAGTCGGTCTCTTGCTTGAAACCACGCAGAGAAGTAGCTCTCTTGTAAAAATGCTACAATAACATTTTGTGACATTCCTTATTTTATTTTCATTTCAAAAGGTATCTATCCAAGTACTGCTTAGAGAGTCATTGAAAAAAGAACGTGCTTGCTAGCAATGCTATGAGACTGGCTTGCTAGGCTGCAGACACATAGCATCCATGCTGCCATCTGGGTTTTAAGACTCCCTCAGCCAATTAAATCTTAATGACTGCAGTAAAAAGAGAAACACTTCATAGCTCTGGCCCAATGCATCACAGCCCATATTTCACTCATCCTTGGAAACCCGACACTCCCACGAGCCTGGCACTAATCCATCAACATCAGACATGATGATGGGCGCTAATTTTCCACGCTGACCATAACAGTGTGTAATTGATTCCTTCACCTCCTAAGGTTTCAAATGCACTGACCCTGATTAGCTGGGGTTTTGAGAGTCTGTTCCAAAGTTCTAAGTCCACTACTTCAACGTAGCCATCCTACCTTTCCACAGGCAGAGATACTCTGGCAGGGGAAATCCCGCAATAAAAAGACTAACCAGCAGGCTGCAGGTAATCTTGCGATGTCAAGAGTCTGTTTTTATTCAATGTTTTCTTTTCTCAGATGCCCCTTGGATAGAAGCAGGCCCTCTCTTCCCGACTGAGTTCCTGGCTCACTATAAAGAATCTCCCTGTCTAAAAGCAACTATGGGAACTCTGACTCATTTACTGCTATCTACAGAATCGTCTTGAGGGATGCCTTTGTGCCGCACCTTGGAAGAAAATTGACTTTATAAGAGGACAACTGATGCAATTACCGTCATCGCAGTAAGGACAAATAGATAAGTGGGAATTACCCCTAGTCTCAGCATTATCTTGGGAGGGTTTCCAAGGTAGACATTGGTGCATCAGGCACACAGCAGGGTGAGGTTTCCACATCTTAGTACAAGTGATATGCGATGAACTGTTTGTGTGTGTGTGTGTGTGAGAGATGGTTGTTTATATTTGTAGTTTTATACGATCTCTTAGTGCTGAATATTATATTATTTTCCTCGATATAAATATAACAAATGTTCGATAAATGTTCGATAAAATTAATTTGAATCACGAACAAATTATGAACTGCCAAATGCAAATCATGTCGCAGGAATAGAGGTATGCATCGTGCAAGTTAAGTTGCACGGTGAGAGGCCAGCACGTCGTATTGTTTGCAGACATAGTGGCTGGCAAGCTTGTAGTTGGAGTGGAATAAGCGAAATAAGCTAAATGAGTGACACCGAAGAAAGTGCAGTGCCTATGACCAGCTCAAAGGATGAGGACTTTGTCGACAAGAAACTGAAGAAAGGTCACTCACTTTATCCAGTCATTACACAACACAACTGACTTTACGTCAATAAAACTTTTAATTTTATTTCAATTTTACCTTCAAATTGAAGTCATTGGATGATACTTTTTTGACTAAGATTTTACTGCCAAGTCATACATTAGAAAAATTAAACGTATTAGCAGCTATATTATTGAGCTATTCAAAGTATTTATTTACCTTCCCGTTGCAACATCAATTATTTTAATCTAATTAAAAGACATACTTTTGATGTAGAGCTCACTAATAACATAACAAATTAACATTCCCAGTTCAATGGAAAATCATAGATACATTCATGTTTTGAAATTTCTCATATCTTACTGAGCATTCAATGTAGCTGGTACGCTGGATCCTTTAGCTGGTATTAGTCTTAGTGTAAATGCCCTTCCCTCGTGACAAATAATTAAGTGACGTATTAAACCAGCACCCCCACTAGGTCTTCGAAAAAGGCTTGCTACTAGGAGTTGGCAACACGTTAGGCTAAATCTATTAAGAAATTTATTTTGTTGAGAAAAAAAGGACTGAAAAAGGATTTTACTTAATTGAAAAAAGATTTTATCATAATTGTTTTGAATGTTCTACTTCAGATTTGTGAAATGATCCACTGTTTGGCAAGTGTTTGTCATGTTCTGACCATAAAGAATAGTTTAAAACCACAATTAACCATCTGGTTTCTTCAACTTTCACTCAGGAGCAAAAATCAGCCTTTAAACTTGAAAGAAATAATGATTTGACATTTATCTTGATAATTATCGATATCGACTGATATACATTTTTTATCATGATAACATTTGTGGCCATGTCGCCCAGCCCTAGCTGAAGATTAGGCAGAAGAAAATCCAGACGTCCGTTGCTGTCATACTGAACAGGCCATTCAATGAGCATATTTGGTATCTGGGGCACGCATCTTGCGGACACATACGGGCACAACTTGGTTTTCCCAGTAAGTAGATTTAAGTAGGTTTGGGAGTTGACAGGAGATGGGAGTGGAACATGAGCAACATGACGAAAGAAAGGAAAGATTCAAACAACAGAGAACGAAAAAAGAAAACCAGAAAGACCAGGAAGACCCAGTGGTATTGGTGTTGTGTGGTTAACTCGGTAATCCCGTGAGGGACCCGGGGAGAACCATTTAAAAAAAAAAATTCAAATCTGTTTGTCTGGAATTGTGAAATAAAGGAGCGGCAAACCCATACTTTAAACTGACAAAAGTTTCATCCATGTTCAATGTCACGTATAACAGTATCCAAGCTTCCTTTTTTTTTTACTCACTAGTGGTTGTACACACTCAGGCAGATTTAAGAGAAATAGGTGTTGTGTCAGAATAGGGCTGGAGCAAATATCACCCTGGCATTAAAGTCTAGCTGATTCTAAAAAGTCTAGCCTTTTAAAATAAAATGAATAACTAAAAAATGTTCAAACTAATTACCAACAGGAGCTTAAAGAAGACCGTGCAATTTTGCTTTGCTAAAGAGCACAGTGCTATACCCATGTGCAGTAAAGGAAACTGCTATTCACTAAGAAGGTCAGTATATTAACCCGTAAAAGACAGAATTTTCGCAGTGACCGTGGTGGAATATCTTAGTATTAGGGCCTTATGTTCATTTGTTATCAGACTCTCTTCACCCTTAGAAATAATCAATATTCTGACAAAAGAACAAAAAGCAAGAGTAAAAATAACTTAATCACAATAATAATTACAATAATCCCCGATCGGGTACAGACAAAACCGACTACGCAGGTGAAATCCCGGAAAACAGATGCCCGAGCGAGACCACCATTTTGACATTTCACACGTGCTTCAGCTATTACTGAGGTGCAAGACTGTTGAAAGTCGATAATTTTAACGCTGGTTGCTATTCATTGCACTTCATGCCACACCATGCAAGAAGTCAGACTTAACTCTGATATACTGAAGAATAATCTTCAATGTTTAGCATACAGCTGTACAGTAAACATGAACAAAACTTTATGAGGGCACATGAGTAAGGGAGTCTTCCTATGGTGTAAAACACTGTAGAGGCTACAAATCCTTGTAGGCCAAAGAAAGTTGTCTGTGCTGCATTGTTTGTACTGACAATATAGTATATAAATCAGGGGCAAATGATTTATTGTTTTGTTGTATGATGCAATGAAGTGCATCCAATCTAAAAGATAGGACAAAGACCACTTTAAGATTTAAAATTGCGAAGGATTACAGATTAATGTAGCCAAACAGTCTCTCACAGATGGCCTGTATGTTTTTTTGAGGCCAAGCAAATCTTCAAAATAGTCACTTCTTCATCTAATAAATTGATTGAGAGATTATGAAGCATTAAAAGCTGCATGAAACAATCAATGCATAAATATTTCAATATCACTTGATATATTTTTTTCATCTTCCCTACATTGAGCAGATATTTCTGAAGCACAAAGAAAAAATAATAATACTGAAGACATGTCATAAAGTCACAGGTATGCTGTTTTTCTAACAATTTTAATATTTTACATCATTTTCAGACATTATGCTGTTCAGCAAAGTGTGAGGGATTTACAAGCATAATTGGGATTACAATGTTTTATCTTTAAATCAGCTCTAGGAAGCTCAATCAACAATTCAAGTCAAAGACCACTCCGCAACTGTAATTGCTGTCAGAAAAACTGCAATGCCAACACCCTAAACAATTATCACCTGCACAGAGAAGAGTTTTGAAGATTGAAAACTGAAGGATTTGAAATCACTTTGTCGACAGCTTCCAAGTAAACACTAACATGGAGTACGAGTGTCTGATGAAAATGATAGGTGGAGATTAAGTGAAAATACAGTACTTAATCATATTTACGAGCAACCAATACATACTTGTAATCTGTTTTTTAATTAATTAAAATATTTAACAATTAACTATTTTCTATTTTATGAGTTAACTACAAACCTCAGGTCCTCTACTTGGGGATTGAACTAGGATGTCATTTTGTCAAAACTTCTGCCTCAAGTGCTTCAGATTAAACAGGCTTCCAAACTTCCTATCTTACATCAACTAAGTGACAGCAATAGCAGCAAAGGAGGGATTCTTTTTGAGAATGTAGTTAAGGTCTAAAATGAAACCTACTTGGAGGACCATTTTGAAACCATTTAATGTTTACAATAAATGCGCTATGAGATAAAAATTATTTATATCAGCTGCAACATTCTGCAAGTCTGAAAACAATTCAAGAATGAATTGTGTTCTATTAGCCTTGTGAGTCTCAAGTCCCTCCATTAACAAAATGTAAAGAACAAAAAAGGCAGCTAATGTAATCTCATTATTTGTAATACCCTTGATTAATTGCTCTGAGGACTGGGCCTTGTTTCATGCAAAGGTACTACATAATTCTCATTAGCCGTGGCCCAAGTAGCTCAGCATGGACAATTAGCAGTAAACTTTGGCTCAGAGGATCAGACCAAAGAGAATGCCAGGGAAGCTATGAAGGAAAGGAGACTAGTCTGGTGTGACAGAAAGGTTCTCAAGAACATTGACCTGCAGAACCCCCCCCCCCCAGTCCTTTTAATAAAGAGGAGGGGCTACCTGCATGCATCACGGCTGACAAAAAGGGACAGATGTCGCCTCCCATACTTGGCCTCTCCATGCAACTCGCAAACTCCTGAGAACAATGAACTGTGGGAACATTTCCTCTTGTGCGGTCCAGCATTGTTTAAATAAATAGTTTCTGTGTGGCATTGGAGGACTGACCTATAAACATTCTTACATATTGTTTCCCTTTCAATGGTCTCCTAAATTAAACTCCAGGCACACAAGACAGAATTAGTTCAGTTCTGCTCACTGTACAACGACTGAGATCCTTCTGTTCTTTAATTAAAATGCTTTTTGCGCTTTTTTTGGGTGTACCCATGGAAGGCACTCCTCCAAAAGTGTCCTTATTTCTTAAGGTAGAAAGCCCAGGTTTAATTAAGTACACCTCGTCTGGCATCCAAACTGAGCCCGATCCCCTGTGAATGTCAGAGGCACAGCCACTCTCGTGTGATAGCCTTGACCCTGAGTCTTGAAGAAAGAATGAAAAAATGAGTACCCATATAATGAGAAATGTAATTGAAATATTTGACTAATTACAAGAAATTCATTTCTGTGCTGACATGATTCTGGCTGAGACGACACCTTCATCAAAATGTGGAGAGGGGCACAGCATCCAGCATATTGCAGCAATCTTTTTAAAGGTCTCAGGCATCGAACTCCAGAAAATCACAGAGGGAACATAAGGTTGTAAAGGCTCTCCTTTACTCTCTGTGCAATCAGGCTACTTTCCCCCCCAATGTGCTAGGAGTGTCAGTGACAAGCAATAAAAACAAAGGAACAAAAAATCCTATTGAAGGTGGGTGAGTTTGTGAAATCTACTGTTCAGGAAAGGAAATTGTGCAGTACAGGAAAGCTGCTGTTCATAACTGAGAGGTGAAGCAGTGAGTACACCATGCTGTGGTTGAATTTTGATTTTTCTTGTTGTCTGGCCTGAATTAGGTTTCACACAGATTGGCTGCAAAAGCACTTTTAAAGTTATCCAGATCTACAAAAATCCAATAAGTCTTGCCTTCAGCCCTGGTTCCCAGTGACTGCCACATTTTGGCTTTCTAATGAGAAATGGCTATTGTCTGAAAATTCATTTCAAAACACTGAGGCTTTAAATTTCCGTGCCTTCAAGATTAAATGAATGCAATGAAGACAAATTGCCTATGGCTAGATATGCCAAGGTTTACATATTTGTTCTAAGCTCTCCAAAGAACCTCTGGGAGAAAGCAATTAGTTGGAGAAGGTGGCTTGTTTTTTTTCTACTTCTGTCCTTTATGACTTTATCATGACGGGGCTGCCATTATTTTCTAAAGTGACATTGTAACAGGGACACCACATTCAAAAGCAATGACAAAACTCTCTGGGGTACACCAAGAGCACGTGTGTCACACGTGTCACTTCTTTTAATTTTTATCTTAAACTAATTAGTTTCACTCAACTTATAATTCAAAAGTTTGGAATACATATTAATGGTTTACATTTTGTTAATATTCAGGCAATAATGAATCATTGCTGACACTGCTGTGCTATTAAAAAGGACAATCCATTACTATATAATTGAGTTTTTAATTATTTATGAATGTAATTAAAAGCACCTATTTCAAAGTGCCTCCCTGACATTGTGACAATGAAAGACATGGTAAATCTTGACCCTATTTAAAGCAATGTGATTCTTGTAAACTTGGTTCTTTCACACTCACTGTTAAAGGGTTATAAAATCTGTAAATTGTAAGTTATAATGGACATACAATATAAGTTCAACTAGATATCCAGATATCGAATGTGAACTACATTGGCCACAAGTGGAAAATGAACAGTATTAGCTAAGTGTTCAAATACATCCGACATCATTCCATGCAGTATCAATTACCTCTCGCTCATCGAGACTAACACTGAAGCATGTTGCTCTATGGTTAGCCGCCTTGAGAGACCCTCAATGCTGCGGTTTCAAAGAGGTCTACAATAGCAAACGTTACAACAGAGTGTATTAGCTGTGGTAGATGCTATCTAGGTTCCTTCCCATGGTTGTTGTGCCTAGTCTTTTAGCCTTCACATTAGGCAGCTAATAGCCAGCAGGACAGTCACAAATTGCAATTTTTACCATGGAAAAGAGCCAATCTGTTGAATTCAATAATGTATCTATTGCAGTGCGGATATTCCAAACAACCAAATACACCTTTTTGTGGCTAACACATGGTTATCAGAGCAATGGAAACGATAAATACTCTTTTAGAGTAATTCCACTTTAAGTTAACAAATTTTATGCTTATGATTCTAAAAAAATGTCTACGGCTACTTTCTTCCACCATTCCTTGTCTCATGCCATGGTGTGCCCAACAAATGTCCAGCTGGAATGTGTGGAAAGAACCTTACTCAACCCATTCAAAATCTCTTTGAATAGTTTGAAAACGGAAGTGTGAGTATTGAAAGGTACAACAACAGACTAGCGGAGTGCACAGGAGGACATCACTCACTCTGTAATTTTCTCTGTGACATTTAATAATAAGCATGCTTTTACGCAGGGTCTTGAGGAGATCCAATACTTGCTATTTACATTCTATGCATGAATGGTAAATGTGAGGACAACTTAAAAAAAAACCCCCATCTAATGTAAAAACAGGGTAGATTAAAATACAAATCAGAATGCCCTGCATTAAACTTCGCTTCCCCTCATTACTTCACACTAAAAGAAAAATCAGGATTGAAGTAATAAAGTCAATTAAGTGTGATACATGTGCTTCATTACAGATTATTGTTTTGTAATCTCACATAATAACTCCCTCAACATTAAACATGAGTCAATTTCTCATATTTTTTTGGGACTTGGCAGGTAATGTGATAAATTGGTGCATTATTATAACCATTTACAAAATACCCTCTATTCTCTTAGTAAAGTGGAAGCATTCTTTCAGTAATGAAAAATTAAAACAGTAGGTAGGCTTTTCATTTGAATAACTTCACCACTCTCCGAAACAGAAACTTACCAAGGACATACCAATACATTTTTGAAACTAACCAAGGAGTTAGATATTTTCTGTTTATTAAGATATACAGAATTCATATATGCTTTCAAGGTCTATGGTCAAAGTTGCCCACAATATACCCTTCCCAGCATAGACCTGATATAAAAAATGAATCAAGAATGTATGTAGGTATGGATTTGCAGCTCCAAAACGCATGGTCTCACAGACCATTCATAACCTTGCACCAGAACAGGTGGAAAGTCATCTATTGTTACTTTTAAAAGAACACAAACTACCCCCCCCCCCCACATCCTTCTTGCTGTTGATTGCTACATAATTTCCTTTTATAGTCATTATGTCAGCTCACAATGGTTAGGGCACCCCATCTGGGTTTAATTAACAAGCCTGTAGATATTCTTAGATAATAACTGTTGGCTAATTACACGTCGATTAATCATTTTGAAAAGGCAATTAGATCATTAATATTTGATAGAAATATAACCATCCCTTCGACTGACCCTGACCTTTGAAATATTCATTAAATGCTAACAGATTTTGGGGTAATAAATGTTAACAGATTTTGGGGTAATAAATGTTAACAGATTTTGGAAATAATTAATGTAAAGGGGGAGGAAGACGATCTTTTCCTTTGCCAGTAAATCACATGGTGAAAAGACGGGCTAGTATGCCCGCACAGATGCGGTGCGCCATGTGAATTTGTTCAAACGGTTGGAATGTTGAATGCCAATCCGTCTAGTCTGACAGGTAGACTTTATCTTTGTTTAAATCTACATTTTTGGCCTGTTATTAGAGGACCAAGGGCACTGCAACATTATCTTATGTTTGTCAACATTTTTTTTAGGGGATTAAGTTTTTGAGTATATATCCTTTATAACATATGCCTTGTTTTTCATTTTTCTATGATGCTGGTTTTCCAATGGCTAATCAAAAAAGCTTCTGACAACTTTCCACTGTAAGACAATGGCACTTGTAGAATAGAATAGAAGTGTATAAAATGCAGAAACTAAATTATAAATGTCCCTACTAAAATGTATCAATTAGCTCATTTTAGTAACCAATGAAAAGCAGAGGTCAATTTAGATACACCTCTCTTGTACTGGTCAGACCCCCCATTGCCTCCAGAATAATTGTTCAGGGCATGGATTCTACAAGGTGTCAGAAACGAGACATCAGTTCATGCTGGTGTGATGGCATCAAGTAGTTACTGCAGATTGAACATTCCCAAGAGTCTGTACAGGCCACTGAAGTAAACTGGACTCATTTTTCTCCGACTTTTTTGTTTTTTTGTTGGTGATCCCGTGTCCACTGGAGCTGCTTCTTCGTGTTTTTAGTTGATAGGAGTGTAACCTGATGTGGTTGTCTGCAGCACCTGTGAGAAGACCCAACAAGTTAGGTGTTGATGCTTCTCTGCACAACACTGTTTCTATTGTGACGTTTTTTGCCTGTTTCTGAGCCATTATCCTTCAACTAATCAATCTAATCAAAGAGCTGTTCATGCCCATAGGACTGCCGTTGACTGGTTGTTTTTTGTTTGTCACACCATTTTCAATAAACCCTATACACTGCAGTGCGAATAAGCCCAGGAAGAGGGCAGTTACTGAAATACTGGAACCA
Organism: Hiodon tergisus; assembly: GCA_025775045.1. Classification (NCBI taxonomy): domain Eukaryota; kingdom Metazoa; phylum Chordata; class Actinopteri; order Hiodontiformes; family Hiodontidae; genus Hiodon; species Hiodon tergisus. The sequence goes on from JAOVYW010000101.1 coordinate 5,772,244, forward strand.
GCGTGCCTGACACAGAATATCATGCCATGCACAAAGTCGCAGGTCAAAAATTTGGCACATTCCAACATTCATTTGAACAGTAACTGAAGCCTTAATTTTTGTCTGCCTGTTTTACGTAGCAAGCCACGGCCACGATTTTAGAAGCGATCCATTTTTGTGAATGGGGTGGCATACCTAATAAACTGGCCACTAAGTGTATGTTTCTAGAGAGAAAGTTTAAATAATTCATAAATCAAGTTTTTGAATTTAAAAGCGTGTTCTCTAAAATGCTGGTTAGTTAGCTGCGTTTTTTGGACACTCCCGGGTGAGCTATTATTCTTGTCCATTTAATGAATTTATCCAGGAGCATTCACAGGCTAGATAGGATAGTGGCTTTAATATTATAAAATAAGGTATTGTAGCGGGGATGGCTAGGAGCGCTTCCCCCGCCAATGGGCTAAAGCCATCCCCGTGGGGGCTGCTGGGAAGCC
>JAOVYW010000101.1:5773009-5804664 GCA_025775045.1 Hiodon tergisus
GTTCTTTGCACTGCCAGTTCTGCCTTTGTCAAGGCGGTCGTAAGCGCATGTGCGAAATAAAGAGCATTGATTCCTGTAATACGGAGTCAGTCTCGTGCTTGAATCCACGCAGAGAAGTAGCACTCCGAAAAACGCTACTGTATATATAGAAATTTTGAATTGTTAAAAAAACATCTTTAACTTCTTTAGGATCCCAAACTTAATCCTTACATGGAATAAATCAATTTAACAATGCTATGTGGGCTTATCAACCTTTGCTTCAGCTTCGCCTAAATTAGTTTTAGTTCTTTAGCTGCTGTTAACCACCATTTTGGGAAGCACAACGGATTGGTTGAAGTCAAACTCAAAGTGGTGTGGTTTTTAGAAATACCCCTCATTTAAGCTTTTGACAAACACCTTAGATCTGGTTAGCTGGTAAACTAAAACCTTATGACCCAGGCAGCTATGGCTCTCCAAAAGGGAGCTTAGCCAAAAAAAACACCTTTGCCATGCAATTGATCCACCCCGTGATGTCAGCCTGTCCAAAGAGGGGCCCTTTCGGTGATGGTCCCACTCCGACGGCTTTTGCTCCTTGAGTGACGTTCCATGCGGGGGGGTCTTGGCGTCTGTGTGCTCGGAGGCAGGCGAACGCGAGTCCAACATTAGAGGCATGAATTGTTAATGCAACACAAACACCCTCCCGTATATTATTAACGAGAGGGATGAATAATGAAAACCAAGCATCCGCATCTGTTATTAACGCAGGTTTGCATCGGCGCATGACGCATGCGTTGAGGTTGCGGAAAAGGATAACCGACCCTCTTAAATTATTGTTTTTGCTATTTGCTATGTTATGTACTCTAAAGAACAACATTTTGGGAATGTCTAATCCTAATAACTGTTTACGAAACCTAATGGTTTACAAAAGCAGTTGATTTTGTGAATTGTGGAGCACAGAAGCTTTAGCTAGGGAGTAAACTTAGACTGACACACGTAATGTCAAAAAATGCTTAGTATAAATGACTGTGGGAATGCCACACAGTGCATTGCAAATGACAGAGACTAGCAGGGGAGAGATGGGCTATACCATCTTTAAAGCTCCTTCATCAAATTAAGTGCACCCCTCTTTCTCTGCTGCTGCCGCTGAATTATTCCATGCCTTTCCGACAATAGAAACCCCATTACTACTTCTTTCCACTTACAGCTGTCCACCTAGCCTTGAAGCTCTATTTGCGTATTAAACGACTATGAAAGCCCCCCTTCCACCATTAAAACCGCCATTCTAAGCCTTAATGGACTGTGATGTCATCGTTTCAGCTAAACTGTATCAAATGTTTAATAATGAGACCTCTCCTCTTCCCCCCATTTGACTTTTGTTTCCCCAAAAATGTCCTTTTCATATGCTGTTGCTCTCTCTGCCTATTACAAATAGCAGTTTATTCTTCATTAAATTTCCTGCAGTTTATGTGCCTATGCCTAAAAAAAGATTGAGTCCACATTTTGGACTACAGCACAGTAATTTCTCCTTATCAAAATTCATTAGCTCAAGTAGTTTTTTCTGCCCACTCATCAGGAGGGACAACCTGAGCCTAATAATGAAAGAGCTACTTATGATTAGGCCAATGACTTCTGAAATACTTAAATCTGACTGCAAAGACTGCAAAGGATGGGTCGTGACAAATGTACTGGATCTGGTCTCTGCGGAAGGGCCTCCAGGCAGTAATAAGTACACTAAAAACAAGGCACCCCTCACTCACTCATTGTCTTTTCGCTCTCGCCCATGAATGTGTGGGTGTGAGCGTTTTTAAAAAGTAAGAGCTCTTTCGAAAGCCAAAGGAGGATAAGACAAAGCCTGTATCTGATGAGGTCTGACAAGCAAGTCAGTTGTAAGTCTGCCCTAATCCGTTTCTGACAGAGGTACATAAACTGCAGACCTCTGTAATGCTGAATAAACAGCAGCTTGCTTGAGGAGAAAGAGAGATGCAGAACCTCAAAAAGGACTGTGCAGGAAGCCGAGGGAAGCGATTGGTCTGCTTTTACTTTTTCATTTGGCAAATGCTCCCTTAGGTGTTAAATTAGAAAGTATGTTTGCTGTATTAATCCAGCCTACCTAGGGGCTAGCAAGTAGAAAGACATTAGCAGCAAGTAGCGAAGAGCAGTGGGTGGTTGGGCTTTGAATGAGTAGTGTTTAGTGCTCAGGAGCAGAAATAGACATATACTCTGTGGAATAAACTGAATAATTAAGAGGAAAGGGGTGCATGAGAGTTCTGCATCTTTGTGTCAGTAATGATGAAAATTTGCCCGAGGAGGAGGCAGCTCTTCAATGTTTTGCACAAACTTTTGTAAATCCATGGGTAGAAATTCTGGAGAATCATTGCCACAAGCTCGGCAAAGAGAGATCATGTCTCCTTAAGGGAAAAGTGGCAGGTGTTGGGAGAAAATTTGCATCGCAGGGGAAAGAGGCAAAACATCCGTATTTCTGAATGGCTTCCATTCTGTCCTCATTAGCTTCAGCCAAGAGATCTTGTATGTAGGGTGGAATCTGTGGAAAGTGCCTCCACGAAAAGAGTGCAGTCCTTTCAATGTATGCAATAAAATTGCATGGGTGAAAATCTTCTGGATCATGGAAGTTTGAGTGTCAAGAATTCATGGTTTCTGACTTATACAGTATATATATATATATATATATATATATAGAGCACTTAGTCATACCAGCTGAAGAAGCGCTTTTGATTTTGCTCTTAGCATGTTAAGTCCTGGGTTTGAGACGGTGCCTTGCAAGTTCTCCCCTATGCCTGCTGGGGTCGGCTCCGGCGTTCCCGCAACCCTTGAAACTGGATGGATGGATGGATATATATATATATATATATATATATATATATTTCCCACCGTTTGCTTTAAGCGTTAACTAGATGTCATTATGGTACATTTGCATTCTAATAATGAAAAAAAATTATTCAATGAATCATTTGGAGCACTGAATAAGCATACCGCAGCTGAAGTGCTGAAGCAGGACAAAGCAAGGACAGATTTCTGTGTGCAAGGTGACTCAGGGGAACTTTCGTCAATGCCATCGGTTTCCAATGGCCAGCAGGATAAATCAATCTATTAAACTGACTTTACTATTAAACTAGTTCTGAGATACGAACCCACAAATTGGTTATGAGTCACATCCATCACAACCAATTTTTAAGCTGTGAGAAATTAGATCGATATAACGCTGTGCTTGATTTTCACGTCATATATATACATGTTTTTATGATCAGATTGTACTAAGTTGTCATTTTTACTGTTTTTCTCGTCTCCCAGTGTGGAAAAATCATACGGTGCTACTCTTTGTTGCATGATTTATTAATTTTTTTCTGTGGCCTGAGTGATTTTTTGCTGGCCAGGGGAAACAGGAAGTAGGGCTGGAAGCGCCAATGCAGTATTCAAAGCAAATCAGAACAACCGTGTGCCACGCGTCCGTCTCGAGTACACGCACGGGAGAGGTCCGGGCACACCCTTCAGCACCAGCTGAGGATCATGCTAATTGCAAACAGTATTTAACGACCTGTGATCCCTCAGTAGGTGCTGGAGTTGGTAGAGGAGCCGGGCGAGAGGACGGCGGTCAGCATAAAGGCGGAAGAAAGAGTCGACTCGGACAGTGGATGCCGACATTTCATCTTTGTCTAAATTTAATTTTGTTCGGTCTAATTTTGTTTTTGTTTAGTTGGTCATTTTAGTTTATTGTGTTTGGGGTGAACCCGTGAGGGGGAGCCCTGAAGAGCGATTATTGTTTATTTTTCTCTTTATTAAAATAAAGTCGGAGAACCCGGAAGTGCGTTTTTCCGATTATTTCCGAACCAAGCACGTCGGCGTGCTACAAACCGGAAAAAGCATACAATTTAAACAGCTTTTATAGAATCCTATATAGGATTATAGGATTTTGGTTCTTCCTGTACTTTTCTGTGAGAAATACAGTTGTGCAGTTTTTTTAAATAGGCATTTCTGTGCTTAATTATTATAATGCCACGCTGATATTAGTCATCTAACATTAATATTAACTTTTAAACTGATCCGAAGTCCTGAAATTAACACTAAAACTACAGAAGAAATGAATTATTTTATATTCTGTATGAATAGGCCTAGGAGTACCAAAAGAATGAGAATGAGAATGCTGTTCTAAAAAGTCAGACATAAGTATCTGATATTTGAGGCTATATTTAAGGGTTTCTGCCTTTTCTCTTCTCTCTTTGCTGTAGCCATCCACTATTCAAACTGCCTTTGAAAGACTCCTGTGCCGCGCTGTGGTTGGGGTGTGCAGTCAACAGTCAGTGCCCTTAATAAAACAACTTGAAAGAAATACTGGTGAGTAAATTATTATTGAGACATACCACTCAGATGTGCACAGAGAACTGTACCATATAATGACACCCTCCTTTGTCTCTATTTAAATTACATGGCTTTACTTTAATACTAGGCTGCTTGCATTTCATGATTTTGTAATGTGTAATTCTACTAACAAAAAAGAAACATCTTACAAAAGATAAGCTGTGTAAAAGTTGTATATTGAACACATACATCAAATAAGTTTCTATTCTTGACTTCTGATCCTAATTTTTTTTCCCTTGATCACTTCAATGTCATACTAGTTTGGTTGCAATTAGTAAATTCATCTTGCAAACAGCTCACTAGGACAATTCCAGAAATTTTGCTTGTTCACTCACATTTATTTGCATAACAAAGTACATAATTCTAATCTACTACACTTCCAATCCTTCTGAACATTTGTTACTACATGAATTTGAACTTGAAGAAGTAATTAAAATAAAAAACCTTAACGTGCATAGATTAGGCGATATGTTTCACTGCTTTAGATTAACAGATTTTCTATATATATATATATATATATATATATATATATATACACACATACACCAATCAGCCATAACATTATGACCACCTGCCTAATATTGTGTAGGTTCCCCTTTTGCCTCCAAAACAGCCCTGACCCGTTGAGGCATGGACTCCACTAGACCTCTGAAGGTGTGCTGTGGTATCTGGGACCAAGACTTTACCAGCAGATCCTTTAAGTCCTGTAAGTTGCAAGGTGGGAACTCCATGGATCGGATTTGTTTGTCCAGCACATCCCACAGATGCTCGATTGGATTGAGATCTGGGGAATTTGGAGGCCAAGTCAACAACTTGAACTCATTGTTATGTTCCTTAAACCATTCCTGAACCATTTTTGCTTTGTGGCAGGGCGCATTATCCTGCTGAAAGAGGTGAATACCATTGCCATGAAAGGGTGTACATGGCCTGCAACAGTGCTTAGGTAGGTGGTATGTGTCAAAGTAACATCCACATGAACGGCAGGGAACCAAGGTTTCCCTGCAGAACATTGCCCAAAGCATCACACTGCCTCCGCCGGCTTGCCTTCTTCCCATAGTGCATCCTGGTGCCATGTGTTCTCCAGGTAAGTGACGCACCCTACCATCCATGTGATGTAAGAGAAACCATGATTCATCAGACCAGGCCACCTTCTTCAATTGCTCCATAGTCCAGTTCTGATGTTCACGCGCCTATTGTAGGCACTTTCGGCAGTGGCTATGGGTCAGAATGGGCACCCTGACTGGTCTGCGGCATTTGCAACAAACTGCGATGCACTGTGTGTTCTTACACCTATCTATCAGAACCAGCATTAACTTTTTCAGCAATTTGAGCTACAGTAGCTCGTCTGTTGGACTTGACCACAGGGGCCAGCCTTCACTCTCCACGTGCATCAATGAGCCTTGGCCGCCCATGATCCTATTGCCGGTTCACCACTTTTGATAGGCACTGACGACTCCAGACCGGCTCTGACCCAGTCATCAAGCCATCACAATTTGGCCCTTGTCAAAGTAACTCATATCCTTACGCTTGCCCATTTTTCCTGCTTCTAACACATCAACTTTGAGGACAAAAGGTTCACTTGCTGCCTAATATATCCCACCCACTGACAAGTGCCATGATAACGAGATTATCAGTTTTATTCACTTCACCTGTCAGTGGTCATAATGTTATGGCTGAACGGTGTGTGTGTATATATATATTTATATAGTAAAGGGGATGGGAAGCAGCGCCTCTCCTGCCAATGGCGTTCGGCCGCCCCCGAGGGGGCTGTTAGGAAGCCTAGCCGCCGAACTGTAACTAATGTAAATAGCGTGTTAAAAGTTCTGCATTCTAATACTGTTATTCTGTTGTAGTTGAGTTTAATTAGTTGTATCGTTTGGTGTTTGTGTTAGCTAAGTTTAAGTTCCCCCACCATAGACTGATTCGTTCGCTTGTTTGATGGCCTTCTGTGTTTTCCTCTGTGTTTAGAGTTCTTTCCACTGCCAGATCTGCCTTTGTTAAGGTGGATGTAAGCGCATGTGTGAAATAAAGAGCATAATTTCCTGTTAAAATTCTTTCCGAACCCCGAAGGGTAGTAGCATTCCGTAAACGCTACAATATATATATATATATAGCATTGTTTTAGATTTCACTGACAGGTCTTATATTTGCAGGACCTTATTACATTGCTTGCAGCAGTTTGTTCATTTTTAAGAAGCTGTTTCTATTTTGTTTTACACCATTTCCTTCAATCCGACTAATTTTTCAATGTAGGAATTTGTTCTATTATTTTAAATTTTTATCTGAAGCTTTTTTTTTTTAGATCTAGTAACATGTTTTTTTATTGTGCGACTGCACTGCAGGGCCAACGTATATTACCGATGGCATTTTAATTAAAAATAGAATATTCCTTGCGCTAATGAGTATTGGTCTTGCCACATGTAGAGGCTATTGGGCCTACAGTTCATCTCTTCATCACCTAATTACCAGCGCAAGGCCATGACTCTAGTCTGATATTGAGCACACTATCGACTCTCCCTCAGTTGGACTGTCATTAATGTGAGGCTGAGATAAGATATTAATCCTCTAGCCACTAAGTGTGTCTCATTTCCTGTCACGCATATACTCTTCTCTCTGTCTGGCTTGTCTGAGCAAGGTACTCAATAGGGCGGCATTTGTGCTATCCCAGCAAGGTCTTCACGATGCATTTCCAGCTAACGGATATCGATGATGCAATGGATACCGTTTCAGCATATCAGGTTGGTGCAGCAAACGGGGTACTTGGAACAGCGCCTTGTCTATCCCATGATGTTTTATATAGGCAAATTTACATCAGAATAAAAAACATCAGGACAAACAAAGACAAGATGCCTGTCACTGTGTTTGTACCTGGCACCTGAGCTGACCTCCGTCCCTCGGTGAGAAGAACATTCGTCAGCATCCTCACGTTATGTTTCCCAACCCTGAAAGCAGTCATTAATGGTGATGAAGTCTATTAATTAAAATCTTAATCTGGAATTACTATTATTGTTACAGTTTTTCTCCCCAGTTTAGAATAGAGAGCATGAGGAGGTACGACTAGTCTTCATCCTTGGCAGGGACTAAATCAAAACTTTGGCAACCCGCCAATCACACTTTAAATAACTGTATTTAATAGCTTTTCCTTTGCATGAGTAGAAGAAATATGATTCTTTTATGATTCGACAATACTGCAACCCTGCAGTAAGCCAGTAGGAGAAGCTTGTTAGCAATAAACCAAGAGAAACGCTGTCGATTTGTCAGTGACATGAGCTAGATTCAAACCAGCAAATTCCAGCTCATAGGAAACAGTCAGCTAGCGCCTTTGCCGACTGAACCATTCAGGAGGTCAATGCGAAGTCTGCTCACATGACACTTAACTTTTGGGGATTCTGCTAGCATTACATTAGCACTGAAGCAGGCCTCTCACAACATTAAGAAAACCGCACCGTTTGGAGCATTGCTGTTCATATGCTTTCTGACACCTGTTTGGAGACAAGGAATATAACGACTGTGAAACAAAAGTGGAGGAAACCAGTTTGAAACCAGTTTAAGAAAATACTGAGCACCAAAACTTAAAAACTGTGAGGTTTTTGTCATCAACAACAAAAAAAAATATTTAAGAATTAAGAAGAGCTTTTGACCTTAAAACAAAAGGGCAGATGGTTTTTCAATCATTAATAATAATAATAATAATAACAATAATAAAAGCCCATGAGGAGAAACATAGAAAAGATATGTGCCCCATTTTCCCTTCTGTGCAAAAGATCATAATTAAGCATTTTAAAACAATTTGTTATTTGTCATTGTTTGTCACAGATCCTTCAGACCCACCTACCACTGACACTCGACTCTCTCACTCTCTGGAGTACTGATCACCCACACCTGTCACCCATCATTACACTACTCACCTCATCTACATAAGTCTCACTCCCCTTCCATTCAGTGTCTGGTCTCGACTTTGTATATAGACTCACTTACTGCTCCAATGATTCCTAGCTCCATCTCCATTCCAAAGAAAGTAATCTTCCATATCCGTGTCAGTATTCTGTATTTAAGCTTTCGTTACTTTTACCGTGTGCCGTCACGTTATTATTTACTTAGAGTTTTGGTTATATATTTTCTGCACATATCATTTAGACATCTTATCTCCCTTCAGTCATTCTTTATAATGTATTGATAAAAAGCCTCAGTTGTTAATGTGATTGTCTCAAATTAAAATGAAAGACAATTTCATTATGACCTTTACCATTTCATGTAGACATTATAGGTAAATCAAACACTGGGGGGTGAATACCACTACCAAATCCCTGTGCTCCCTCGTCAATACATAAAACAGAATCAATGGGACAATAAGCACTCCTAAGAAGACTGGAATTATTTCCCATGCTGCCTTCTGCAGCACTGAGAATAGCCTTGGCGTGAGAGCAAGCAAAAACCTCACTTATCCAGCGATCAGGCTGATTTTTGTCAGCTAAATTATAGTCAAAAGCATATATTGTATCTGAAAATAATTTGAGGACTTTTTCGTATGACTGCATGTCACTGCTTTGTCACTGGATTATTGCCATATTTATGAATTAATTATAGGGTGCCACACATACCCCAGTCAAGGGATTCATGGTTGGACTTATGGAACATACTATATTTTAGATTTCCTATATAAAATGATCTATAAGTCACTCAATTGTTCATGTCTGAAAAATCTGGAAACGCATTTTTCCCCACCTTGTCAATTCAAAAAATAGATTAAAAGCACATTGCACACGTTTATGTATGCATTAGTAACACGTGCTTATTTACATATTTATATGTTATTAATAATGGATTTGCATTGCTGCCTAAGCAGGAAAGGTTTTTCATCATGCCTTTAGGACGGAGACAACTTTCGATTTATTCATCCCTCTGACTTTGTCATGCAGACACTGGACCTGAGTGAGGCATCAAGAGAGTTATAACTATGGGGAGAGATTCTGCTGAATTATAAGCACAGCCGAATAATTTGGAGGTGATATATCTTCTACGTTGGGATGAACGAAAAAAAGAGTCTTTATAATTGAACACTTAAGAAAGGTTGAGGCCCTCAGCGAAACAGAAATGCTGAAACAGTAAAGGAGATTGCCCTCGAACGCAACAGTGTGTACCCTTGCACAGCTCCAGGTGACCAACCTAAATCTGTAAAATGTGTTTCAGTTGAGTGGGTCGTGGTCTGGCAGAACCTCTAACTTTGACATATTGCTCACATCTCATCTCCACTTTTCATGCCTTTGAGAGGAACACACAGATATAATGTTACCTGAAATATTGTTAGACAAATGCACACGTAATGTAATATAGTTACATTAATGCACACATAATGTAATTTGTAGTTTTGTGGAAGGAATGAACACATAATGTACAGCGTTGTGAAAAAGGTTTTGTTGCGTGTGTTGTTCCCAGCAGGAGAAAAAAGTTATCTGTGGCCTTCGCATTTTTTGAGTTTTTTTTAGTTATAGGGTAGAAGATTTCCCACTTTACTGGGAATATTTACGTGAGATTTTGCCCACACGTGTCATTGCACCTCATCTTGTCTCCTGTCTCACAGTTGAGATGGAAAAAAAACATCCGATCTGTCTTCTCAAAATCCTTCCAGGTTTTGAATATTTCAAGTTTACTTAGCTTAATAAATATGTGGCAGCAATGTTGTGAATTCAATTTACTTATTTTTAAATGTTGTTTAGGTGTTTCTGGAGGAAGTTAGTTCTTGCTTGTTGCGCTATTAAGTTCCTATTTTACATTTTACTTTGAAGTTTTCATTGGAAAAAACATAAGTTTTGTTCCAAATGCCAAAATATTTTTGTTTACTACAGTAATTTAGAATTGATTAGAATGAGTATGGCACAATACACAAAGTTGCCTCTAGACTCATCACTGGCATAGAAATTTACCTGAAACTTTCCTTTATCTAATACATGACAATGGGGGAAGCCTCATTATATATACCAAACCTTAATCTCCCTTTCTTTGTCCACACCAATCCTTCTACCCTCACCCACTGGTTCTTTGTATTTTTTCACGGTTTACATATTAATTCATATATATTACATTGAATATGTAAAAAATGTGACAATAATATGGAAAAGTAAGCATTCTTTAATAGTCACTGAGCTAGTCATCCCCCTGCTCAGCCACACACCTTGTTACAGAATACCCACTACAGTTTACCACAACACCACTGACTGTTACGGTCCATTTGAACTTATCATACCTCAACGCAATGAGAGACACGTACCAGAAATAAATTGGATCATATGGAGTAAAAAATGTGACTGATACATAAAAAGCCAATCCCCTTTTGAAAACCTGAATCAAAATGCCAAATTGATGCTCAATCAACAGTGTCTCCCCGCCTTTTCATTCTTTCTTTGCTTACATCCACGGTGAAACATCTCAGACATCCCTTGGCACCAGTTATCCTATAATAATTATCCTATTAGCATTCCTCAACACCACCTGCACTCTCTGTTGCCATACGTTCAGCACTCCCCAAACCTCTTTCCTTGATCACCATTTATACCCCTCCCTTTGCTCTGTGTGAAATCTTGTTTGTAGTTTACTCACTTTCAATTCCGATCGTTTGTTTCCTAGTGCCTGACTCTCTGTGTTTAGGTCAACCTTTGTTTCCCTGACATCTGTTTTGCCCTTTCTTGTTCTGTTCCCACGTTACCACTTGCCTACCCTTTCAACATCGACTTCCAGATTTGCCCCTGTTTTGATGCCGTGTACCTGACTACCGCCTGCCTGGACAACGATTCCTGCTCAGCTCTCCTTGTTTTTGGTCACCTTACCGCACCTGGGTTAACCCTTCTGCTTTGTACTGTCCCATTGTTTCACACGCCCTACAAAAGAATAGTTGTGACAATATTTGTTTATCCAAGCTGCATTAAAACCAACTCAATAGCATCTTCAAAGTGATAAACTGACAATGACAACTAAATACAAACTAACTGACTGCAGAATAGATATCAAAAAAGTAAATAGTTATTGGTTATAGTAAATTTAAATAGTTAATAATACTAAATTAAAGACATCCAGGTATAGGGATTGGGCATTAGATCTGTATACAGACCAGTTCTGTTATTATGCACTAATTTGTGTCACTAAAATTTATTATTATATAATAAATATAATTATTACAAGGTGTGGCATGCATCCGACAGAGGCATACTTGTTGTCATGTAGTCTGGTGCACGTCTCGTTAGCTCGGTCACTCAGGTGCGTCAGCCCATCCCAGCCAAATGGCTTGCACCTCAATGGTTCTCGTGGTCTCAGCCCTTCCATGGGTCTGGCTTGCTGGCAAGGTCCCTGCCAGCTGCGTGCCACAAGGTAGGCTGGAGAGACCAGGCCAGTCATTTACCACTCACAGATAAAAACAACGGATGAACCCAGCAGGGCCAGGAGAGAGATTAAGTGCTGAGAGCGATACGTCGATACATTCGGCTTCAGCGACGCTAATGGTACAAGCAATCATCCAGCCTGAGCGCAAGCCTTCCAGTCTGAAGTTACACATGGCCTAATTATAGAAGGTGTTATAATCGGAGCATGTCTGCATTTGTCCACCAAAGATCTTGTCTGCTGTCGGCTCGTCAGGAGAGAAAATGAATGCAGCGGCATCCATGGCACACTGCTGATCGGTTATCAGCCGGCTTCTGCATGAGACGATCCGCGGTCACCAGAGCGGATTTGGAGCCACTGCTATTACCCCATATGTTTGTGTAAATGTAGAATTGTAAATCTAAATGTTTTGACGGTTAAGTGTTTGTAATAATACAGTAGACCAGCATGGGCCGATGATTGCATGCTGTGTTGTGCTACTGTTTAGGTACAGCCATACATTTAGACATGTTTTTTTTTTGGGGGCTATTTTTGACGTTTATACGTTTGTATTTATCTGAAATTATCAAGGCTAAGATCATATCGATATTTGCCGAATAATTTACCACAAGGCGGAATGAAAATGAATGCAACGGCAACAAGCCCCTGTCTACACGTCTTCTACATCAAATCTGCACGCCCACTCACACCTCTGACTCATTAAGGAAATTCCCCCTACGTCACTGGAATGGATCAGATCGTTCCATCTCAACGCAATGCTCACCTCTATTGTCTCCAGTGTAAATAATAGGACAAAAATGGCCCACAGACACACAGGAGATACAGCACAGCCATTATTTTAGATCACTGCCATTTCTCAGAACCTATACACTTTTGAAGTTATTATTATGATCTTCTTTCAAATGATTTACAATAATCTAGTTATTTAGCCAACGCAACAAAGGATGGCTTTTAGATGTTATCAACTGTCAGTTAGTATAGACAGACATTAGAGGGTTTAAAAAAGTAAAATAAAGGGTCTTCAGGATATTTTCTGTATTAGAAGTTTAACCTTCATTAATAAAACTCAGCAGGTTGACCTTACTGTAAGGTTTCAGCTTCTGACCAGCCACTTGAAAAACATCACTGTCATTTACAAACAAAATAATGGTTTAGCTTTTGTCCAAAGTAATTTTCATGGTTTAAATTAAATCGAAGAATTCTTAAATCTAAGAACTAAAATAATATCTAGGTCCAATATCCAAGTACTCATGCTCACAAGATGGCATCCCAAAGTAGATATCTCGAGTTACAGATTTGGAGGTGGCAGTCTTGTTGAGAAAATGGAACAGATTGAGCATAAGCTAAGGAAACTACTTTCGGTGGATTTGTTATGTGTGTCTTTGTTTTGGTCAAGCCTTAATCACAAAAGCCCAGAGGGGAATGCACAGTCCTATGAGCTGGAGTTTGCCAGTTCAAATCCAACTCTGTCATTCACAACTTGTGACCGGGAGAGCACAATGACAGCATTTGGCAGATCGCCACTTGGGCTGGGTTGGGTAAATCATCAGGTTTCCCCCTGGTAATATTCCTAAATGTGATAATATACAAAATGTTGAAAGAACTATAAATTTTTAGTAGCTCTTTCTCCAGCAGAGATAAAAGTAATTGATTTAGACTACAGTTGTGGTCGATGTTTGAGCAGCTTTGTCTAAGTATCAAACACCAGTATTTCTTTGCGTTTCTTGAACCAGAAAAGTAGCTCCAACACTGGTGGAAACTGTCAACCCCGAAACCGCCATCTTTTCACTTCTTTGATCTTCTCAAAAATCTCTGGCGTCTTGATCAAACGAGTGCTGCTACTTTCTTGCAGTGTAGTTGATTTAGCCCCATCGCTCCTCAGAGAGCGTAATCTATTGACAACATCTCTCCATCACACTCTCTTTTCAGCAGGCCTCCTCCTGTCTCATTCCAAACCCTAACTTGTTCCCTCTGTGTTTGCCTCAAGGTCCCGGCTCCGGGGTTGCGTTGGCAACCTCTTTTGTGTTTCCCTTGTGGGTTCCAGGATAGAGCTCGGCAGGTGATGTTGTAGTTGGGCTACCGGTGGGTTTGGATCCTCCGGACCATTCACTAAGGGACGGGGCTCATGAGTAGTGAGTTGCCAACGGTTCTTCTGAGATGTGTTGTGGCCATTTTTGTTAGCCCTGTTGTTGGGAGAGTAAATAAACATAATTTTAAACCTGTTGGTTGATTTTGCTTCTGTGGCATGTTTCGGTGGGTGGACTGCTGAAAAAAACCTGTGGGTTGCTAGCTACACCTGGAAACTCACGACAGTAACAGCCGCCATTGTTCAGCGATTGATACTGTTAGCGAAACAACCATAGTTCTATGTAGGCAGGCTACTGCGTTCATCATCTAAAGAAATGGTTCCCGAGGAAGATTGACGACAACCAGGAGAAAAAGTCTCAGAGAACGGCCGGGGGAAAAAATTATGATCATTTGGGAAAATTTAGCGACTTCATCTTGATTAATGTGTTATTGCACGCCATTGGATTTTCAAAGACAAAAAAGGAAAGTTTTAAAGACTATAAATACATCTCACATTCAAGTAATGCTTTTTTCCCCTCAGCTTCATGTTTAATTTCATACTTTTCTTGTATGAGCACAGCTTATTAAAAGTACTCGTATTAGTCAAACGTATTGGTGAGTTTATTGTTGGTTGGCAGTAAAGAGAGATGTGCATTGTAATCGAAAAGTTAATATTGTGGAAATTAATTTTGAAAAACATTCTCTAACATTCTCTAAGCAGAACAGTCATTTGAAGCACAACAAGTCTCAGTTTGTCTAAATTTAGGGCCTGCAGCTCCACTGATCAAGACCCCTCTTATTGCAAATGAAGGTGAAAAAGAGCTATTTTTACAGTGCTATTGAGAAAGTTATATCTAAGTTGTCAAACAGTTCACAAAAGATCCTATATTATAAAGTTGTATGATTCTATTTCTCTAAATCTCACCACACAATAAATCTGACCCATCAAAAAATCTAACCAAATATGAATGCATACTTGAGTTTATAAATAAAACATTATTAGTGTTCATGCATAATACAGTAGCCTTGATTAATTTAAAAATGTTTAAATTAAATGTTTATTATGTGAAATGTTTCTATAGAACAGTGATTTCATTTAACAGCACTAGGGATTTGTATATGACATGCTCCGTTTTTAATAACGGAATAGTGTTTTGAAAGAGACAGCATTGAAAATTATTTTATATAGGAATCCCTCTTGTGCTGAAATTATTTTTATTTTTTTTAGGGATAATATTTGATACTCAGCTTTACACAGGCGAGACGCTAATTGATTTTCTTTAAGAAACATCACCCTTTGAGCATGCAAGTTTACGCCTGATAATTTTTTTATGCCTTTTTATTAGTTACAGCAATAGGGGCAATGAGGTGCTGAAGTCATACCAGTTCATTGTTTTAGAAAGCCTATCAGCATGCAGGCACACTAACTCACACACATACGCAGGGAGATAACTCAGCCAGAGAGAATCAGGCTAATTAACCTCATTAACAAAGACCAAAGTCAGGTAGCAGTGCCTTTCTGCTTTGGCCATTTTAAGAATCTTCAAGCAAAGCATGCGCCTCAAAGTCAGATTTCTGCCTTAAGAGATGATTCATATCTGGAAATGTATGCAACACTTAATTGTTTTGTGAGGGAAAAAAAATGGTATGTGGAATGTGGTAGCAAAAAAGGCCCCATGATATGACTGATGATTTCGCTGAAAGTAGGAAGACTAAAGAAAAACTGACGATTCAAACAAAGTTAAACAAAAGTCAAGAGAAAGTTAAATACAAGTGAAAACCCTGCCTAGGATATAGGATTTTCATATATATATATTTTTTTTTTTGAGTATATTTGAGTAAAAAAAGGCCAAATTTTTTTTTTTAAAGCTGATTCTAAAACAAACACAATAATTCCACTAAGTGTATATTTATTTATGTACAATGAATTTTTTCAGGGTTGATAAGTGAGAGGTTCCTGCACAAGAACAACGCCAATATACAATTTGAAGAATATAAGTTACTAACAAACCTTACATAATTAAAACAAATCAACAAATAATAGTATGTTGTTACTGCACCTTGTACGATACAATACTGAAAATGAAATTTTCCTCTGGGCCAGCCGTCAGCAAACCGGCCTCAACCACCATATTGTCTCAGGGTTTTCTTTGAAATTATCTCACCAAGTGGTTCTGAGTGTAAATCAGATGTTAAAACCTGCAGACCCTATAGCCCTCAACAACAAGGGTTGCCAACCTTTACTAATGACAAAAAAAACTTTTGAAAAATAATCCTAAAAGCTATCTACGCTTTTAGAGCTTGTCCATGAGAGTGACATCAATTAGACTGCGTTCTCAGTTGAAAAGTGGGTTAATCTCAAACAGTGTAAAATTTATTTACTTTGTTTGTTTTCTTTGTAAATCCTGCTCGAGTTTTAATAAAAAGGGATAATCTGTGCCTGACAGATTCTCATCTTTAGATTTCTCCTATGGCTCATGTAAGATGGATTTTCCACCACATCTTAAAAATGGGCAGAACTAAATCTTAAAATAGCAAAGTACGCAGAAAGATAAATCATTGTCTAACACAGGAGAACGCAAACAGGCAGCAATTATCCACCTACTGATGCAAAATAATAATAATTATAGATCACCATAAATTATCAAAAGTAAAAATGGCCTGAAGTCAATTAACCGTCAACAAGTCTGTCAATTTCTCAATGCAGACTGGTATTAAATTAATTGAGCGGGACATGCTGCCCATATATAGACGCATGTCAAAAGAACTTTGCGTTCAATTACCTGCCTAGTAGTTTGCTTTCTATGCTCACCGATGCTAAGATGGAGCAGAGGGTAGGAAAAAACTAAGTTGCTTAACAAATGCTTTTTATCCAAATTTTGATATTCATCCACTTACACAGCTAGATATTTTACTGAAACAATTCAGGTTAAGTACTTTGCTCAAGAATACAACAGCTAGGGTGGGACGAGTAACCAGTAGCCTTTTGGTTACAAACCCATCACCGTAACCACAACCACCATCAAATGTTTACAAAAGCAGGAACACACCATGAAACAAGCTTTCTTTAACAGGGGGCCAATGGGGACATTGGTATGGGGGGTTATTCCGTCTTCGGGGCATTGAAGCACGGCCCTCTAGTAGGAAATCACCCAAACCATATGATGTCTTGTTATCTTATACAAATGAAAACCTGAAAAGATAAGAAAACTGATAGACAAAGATAAATTATACCTTCAATGTCAAGACAACAAATTTGACAAAAAATCATGAATTTTTTTTTTAAAAAGTAAAATACCCTGTCTTCTAAAGAAAAATGCACATTAAAAACACCTGTTTCAAGCGTTCTTTCCGCTGTAAGTGGAAATGTAAACATCTTGCAAACAAGATAATCCACTCAACTAATATTGCTTGATATTTGCTCATTGAACTTGTGTTAAATGCATACCACTGTACATCCCCCATTCTTTTGGAATACAATTAAGGCTTTTGAAACAGGTGTGATCTTTTCGTATGTTCCCGAGATGGGGGTTTAATTAAAATGTAAATGAGCATGTATTAATGCGGCCGTCTACTAATGAACTCTTCACGTTGCCTGCAGCCTTGTTGCACTGCTGACAGATATATCAATAGAGAGTCTGATGGGACTTGGGAAGTAAACCAGCTTGATTGGTTTGAGCAAAGGTTATGACCTTTGCTACAGGGTAATCCAGGGGCGATGACAGTGAAATCAGGTGAGGCCCTGCTCTTTGGTGTTTGTCCAATAGAGGGGGGAAAAAGAGTTGCATTATTCCCCACTTTTTCACTTCTGTCATACAAGGCTGAGGGAGAGATATGTCAAAGCTGAAGGGCTCTGCTAGATGCTGGGGGATATGAACTAGAGTGTATTTGGCCTGATCGATAAACCAATGGGGACAATGGCCAGAGGATTTATTTCAGTCAATAAGCTTTGGAAGGAAAAACAGACTTTGAAAAAGAGCATAAATGTCAGGAATTTTGAGTTTTCAAGCTGCCAAATTCTTTGTAGATTTTTGCGATGTTGTATTTTCCATGCTTTCTGCTTGGGCCACTGTTTATGCATTTCACTTGGCAGAAGGACAGGATTTCTTTGTAAAAATGCACGCTATTTTCAATCTATTGCCAATAAAATGAAAAAAGGGCTAGCAAGAACATGTACTGAATGATTATGCCCTTTTTAGCTATTCATTATCACTCAGATTCAACTGATTGATTACATTCACCAAAACAATCACAAACCTTCTTCAACCAGGGCCATCAGAAGACCCGGTCCTGGGATATACATGGAAATATTAACACATTTGCAAGTAAATTGCAGCTGTCTATTCACAAATGATCCCAATTTGTTGTTCAGCAAAGCCTGTCCCCCAGGCAGACCCCTATTAACCTCCTTTGAAACTTCAAACAATTTAGACCAGCACTGACTGATGATTCCTTTGTTAACCCATCGCGGTGTGACTGTAAACAGAAGAAAGCCTGCAATGTAAAAGTTTAAAGTTCATAGGTTCATTTATCGGGGGTTGCAAGCATGGGGTTCCATCATTTGCTCAGTCAATTTGACAGTGCTTCCTCTGCAATTCTTAACATTAGCACTAAAAGACTAAAAGACATTAGTGCCAATTGCCGACATAATTAAAATGCTCTCAGGAAATGCTCTGGCACTCACACAGCAAGATGGGATGCACTTCAACCATAAAAAAGAAATGAAAGCGCTTCTGCATCAGCTTTGTCAAAGTGAATTAGGTTCTGATCTCTCGCCTATTCTTAAGGAGCAAACAGCGACAGTGTGCAGGAGGTTTTGAAAGCCTGTCCATCTAGGACCCCAAAGCGTTGAGCAAAATTAAATTAAGCCCAGCATTCCATCTCCCAAAACAAATATTTATGACAAGTGCCAATACATCACCTTCATTTTAATACCTGCTAATAGTGTAAGCTGTGACTGCAATGACTGCAATGACAATCCCCCGTAAATTATAGGAGACAAAGGAAGAATGCTGGGTCTTTCTGGGGTCAATTCCCTTTCTTGGTGCTTAGGCGCTCTTGAGAATGTAGCAGCTCTCTAGTCTGGTTCTTACGCTATCTGCTCACTTTGGCTATTCATCTGCTGAAACTGTAAAGAGAGAGGGATATGTGAGTATGCACCTCCCGTGGACTCCACCTACAGAAATACATCCTGCATGCTAAACTGCTATAAAAACGGGAAAGGAATAAAAGGTGAAAAGACGGGCAGATTCGAAAAGGAACGATTTCCTCAGGTGAGAAAGATAAGCTGCATATCCTCTGAGAAAGTTGGCACTGTAGCCC
This sequence comes from Hiodon tergisus, assembly GCA_025775045.1. Classification (NCBI taxonomy): domain Eukaryota; kingdom Metazoa; phylum Chordata; class Actinopteri; order Hiodontiformes; family Hiodontidae; genus Hiodon; species Hiodon tergisus. The sequence goes on from JAOVYW010000101.1 coordinate 5,792,123, forward strand.
TTGCTTTAAATGCAAATTTAATTGAGCATGAATTAATTTTTTTCAACCATGCAGCTTCTTTAAAGTACAGAGTCCCTTCAAGACAGGGCTTAAAAATATAATTGAGTAGATTTTTTTACTGAATTCAAAACTCCTTGGGAGTTGCTGTTGGTAGCCAGAAATGTTTGTAACAGAGAGAAAAACGATCATATTTTGGCCTCCTGTTTATCAAAAAATTATTTAATAGAATAATAGACACTAACTTGAAAAGGTTTATGCAGTTTTTGACGAGTACTCATAGAACTCCATAGTTATGTATAGATGTGTAAAGGAGAGTAGAATGCTAAAAAAGAGACAAAAGTTTCTGAAGACTCAGAAAAGTAGAAATAAAGTGTAATGTTGCAGCAAATTGTGGAGGTTTGTCCTGTTGCTGATTTTCTAAACCCACTGTGGAGAGGAGAAATTCAAGCCACAGCACTGTGCATTTATAAGTGGTATGGTGGCGGTCGGTCCAATAATTGGAAATAGCAGGTATACGGTTGCACACGGCAGTAGCTCCTGGTGAGATAATGGCAAAGTAGGGAGATGACCCTTTCATTGGAAGGACACACACAGACGTATAGCATGGGGGGGGGGGACACTGGAGCCAATTTTCATGCCCTTAAAAATATATATATATATTTCAATGGTGAGATTTTTATGTAACGGCCAGTTGTTCATGACTGTATCCTAGAGGCTGGCTGCAAAGGTGTTTCAGGTGGAAAGACAATGGAGAAATTGCTCTGATACGGAAATTAATACCTTTGCTGCAGTGCGATCCACATTCTATGAGCCATTCCAGTATAAGGTTTGTGAGGGTGTATATGTGTGGGTGTGTGTGTGTGTCTAGGGTTTTCTTTAAGGGCCTGCATAATTCTAATAGGCATTCATTTTCTCAGCAGCAGCAATTAAAAAAAAGAAAATTAATTACGTCGGCCCATCTCTATCCTCTACTTGGGAGATTGAACCTCAGGTTCATCAGGAGCTCTGGATGCAATCAATGTTTATTGCATACCGCTGACAGTGCTGTTGTGACATAGAGGCAGCATGCTTTCAGAGTCCCTTCTCATTCTTATTTAATAAAATTCTGATTTTTATTTATTTATTAGCAAACTCAGGTACATTCAAGTTTAATTAATATTGCTTTCACTTATTTTTCATCAAGATCTGACTTTTCTTTACCTTTTAAATACCCTTGGTAATTTGATTCTGAGTTTTATTAAATTGCTTTGTGGAGTAGTCCATAGACTTAAGGTGAAGTTGATGAGGGCCAGTACCTAAGGGATATTGAGGTTTAGAAGAGGTAATCCTTGAGAGACATACTTGAAGCCGCATAATATTTCCTTGAAATTCAAGGCATGAACGTATTTACAAAAAAAAAAAAAATGAAATGAATGTAAGTGCCCAACAACAGTGGAGTGGAGTGGAGTACAGTAGTGTGAAGTAATGATATATTCATCATACATAGAGCAATCCCTGCTGATGCTGCCCACCTGGTTTTGAATCAGCTCCACCCCCGCCACCCCCCACCACCCCCGGCTGTCCCGACTCATCCTAGCAACGCTGTAATTCTATCTATAAAAGATATATCATCGAGATATAAACTCAGGGTAACGTCTATACATTTTAAAAAATAATTAGGTTTTTCTTCTCCTCAAGGCTGAAACAATAGTAATTTAATAAAACTTTCACCATTAGCCAGGAGATTAAGAATAACCATGAATTTGGTCTAGCACCACTCACAAAAACTTGGTTGATCAGGTTTTACAGGAATGAAAAAATAGATACAGCGAGTGCAGAGGAACTGGAATGAACTCCAGACAAGTTCTTTGTTTGGAATAACATTGGAGTGTTACGTTATCTGCATTCTGCCATATCCGATAAAAAAACCTGGCAATGAACCATAGAGATTTATGACCAAGTACCATGGTTCATGGTTCACTGACGTGAAATTTATTAACTCAATTTTTCAAAATTATGACTGACAAACCAAGATTGGGAAAACAAAATTACTGTACTTCATATAAAAATCTAAATCAATACCAATTATACGTCTGTATTTTAAATCTACTTATTCTACTGGCACCTTTAGTCATGACAAGCAAGCACATATAGTCCTGACATTCCCCATTGTCAATCATATTTAGTAGATATCACTGTACAAACAGGCCCACACAGTTGTCTCAAAGCTAGAATACATTATTCCCTGACGCTTTGACCTGGGTAATCAACCCTTTCCCCCCTGGCAGCAGGTTTCAGGGCAGATAGCCCCTGGTGTTGACTTAAATCAAAATCGAATACTCTTTCCTGGCCATTTGTCTGGGATATTTGCTTTCCTGGCATGACGGTTCTCCCTCCACCGAACTGATGCCCATGACATTTCGGCAGGTTATTAACCTCTGGAGCTGGAGTGGGCCCAGTTGCCGTTGGAAAGGGAGGCCTGAGAGACCAAGTGCTCTGGCCAGATAACCCACTGGCACTTGCTGCCTCAACTATTTTCGTCAGGACCAGTAGCGACAGGCAAAATTAGGTTGTTCTTTAAAACCCCCAGCACGGGGAGTTTGTGTTTTTTGGGAGAATCTTTGGAACTCGGCTACTTGGAGGGAGCCATGTCTTCATCGTAGCTAGTGTTTGATGTGAGAAAGGACAGGTAGGTGACAGCCAAGCCTCGGCAGACAGCGAGATTAGATGTTGATTAAGACAGGGGCTTGAATGATCTGCACACGTGTCTTCTCTCTCTCTCCGTGTCACAGGGTCACAAGCAAACCAGATTTCTCACTTAATTACAAAGTGTGAACGGGGAGATGCAGCCATCGATCTGCACTTGAAGGATCATCAGCCTCCTTTTAACCTTCGCACGCTCCTTCCCACATGCCGCAGCAACAAATGTGAAGCTTGCTTTGACTTTGCAGCTGTACTGCACACACACCGCTCCCGGGAAGCAACAGGGTAACAACAAAGGAGAGTTCCACGCTCAAAAGAAATGAGCTTGGATTGAGGGGAGTTTCATTATTCACAGCACACCAGCATGCCCAGCTCTCTCCTCCCCATGGAGCCCGAGTGAAATTTCAACTGGCATCATTCTGTGTGCAGAGTATTAATGTCAATATGGCATGCAGTCTTCCACGGCCTTGCAGCCTCCCTTCTGACTCGAACAAGAAACTTCAAAGGAACACTTCACAGAATCCCTCAGTCTTGCATTAAAAATGTTAACCTTGGAGACATGATGGCTACCCGGGTGTGCATGTGTTGGAATTCTAATCAAAGTTTGGGAAATAGGAGAGAGAAAAAAATGCCCGTTCTTTTTGTGTTTCAGTTATATTTTGGTTTTGTAAAACATTTTTGGGGGTTGTTCAACTCAAGTGCCTTTGGAAATCCCTGGTCATTGCAACGTTGTTAATTACACGATCAAGGGATTAGTTCCTCCCATCTTTGCAAGTTGAAATCTGTAATAGAGAGACATCTGCATTGCAATCATTGTTTTTTTAATTTTATAATTTAGTCATGGGGAAACACTGATATCGAATTTAGTAACTGGTGTCGAAATTAGGGTTGCCAGCTTCCTGACATGGGAATACAGAATGCCAGCACGCCTGGGTGGGGATGGGGGGGGGGGTGTAATGTATCAATAGGCCCATATATTAAGACAAGCAAACACACAAACTTGAATTTAATCAGTTTTGTATTTCAGAGGAAAAATAGGAATACAGGTGTAACAGATTGTCATTCAAGAATTTTCTTTGGGCAGTGCAAAATAACAGTTTAACATATATTATTTTATCATTCTTTAGAATAAAATGGAACTGTAAGCTAAGAACAACAATATACATAAAAGCATAATTCTTTCAGTAGTGTTTTTATATAATTTATTTTCACATTGGCACGTACTCAAGAGCAGTGCAAAACAGTATTTATATATAATTTTTTAAATAAAATAGAGCTAGTATTATGAAAGAATTTCAATCATTAGTACAAAAACATTTTAGATTTTAGATGGAATCTTCTAAACCAAGGAACAATTAATTATTGAATTGTCTGCATTTTACAGCCACTGAACCATGGAAGACATCACACAACAAACTGAACTTGTTAGAAAGGTTTTGGGAATGGACAGTTCACAATTAAGTGAATCGACCAATGAGAAGCGCATTTTCTGATTGGGTAGTGAAACATGACAGACGCGCTGAGCAGGAGGTTTTTCTTCTATTTCAACAAAACACGCCCTGTAATAAGTTCAATACGGAACATTTCTTTTAATTTCCAATTACGGGACGGTTGGCAACCCTAGTCGAAATTGGTAAATCACTCTTGTGATAAGTGTCCCAAAGTTTCTTGTCTCCCAGGCCTGCTTATGCATGTTCACCGCAGAGAGTCCTTTTTTCAGCATAAACATTTTATTCAAATGGCTTCGATTAGAACTGCTGCTGGGTTTATGTGGTCCAAAGTCAATGGGCTTATTCTATCTTGACCGCTGTGCACACAAAACGAATTACCATCTATTTTCTTAGAATTACGAGACGTTTAATCAATCAAAGCCCGGCAAATCCAAAAATAAGTTATGACTGTTCACTAACTGTCCTCAAAGCTATTTAGAATTGACATCCCTAACAGACAAAGGTTGTGAGCATATTGATGATTCACCTCTCACCCGAAATGCCGATTGCGTCTAGCCAAATCTTGAGTAAACATCACTAGGCACAATCAATATTTCACTGTAATTTATTCTTAGAATGCTAAAGCATTATTACCAGGGACAGCATTCAGTTTAAGATGTAAGAGGGTTGTGCGGAAGCAGAATGCCGATTTAAAGGAGTCGCTGTTGAAACCTGAAACACCTGGAGAGAAAGAAACCATATATTTGTGTATGAGACTATGGGTAATAGTGTAAGAACAGGTTGATTCAAATGTTTTGGTACAAATCTCAAATGAAGCAAACATATTTTCTAGTCCTAAACAACAAATTTATATTTTATACGAATTTCATGCGGAAAGTACATTATTTGCTCTTGCTAAAAAGATAATTCAACAGGTTTGTTGTATTTATTTGGGTCCTCAAAATAATACCTAAGCCAAACCCCAACAAAACTGAGTGAGAGGGATGGTGAAGGTCAGAATGGCATTAGTGTGGCTGTGACTGAAATTATTAAACAGGAGGGCAGCACCACATGGCATGGAAATAATAGTCTGTTATGGTATTTTCACTCAGCGGACTTATATCTAAATCTTGCATGCTGATAATCCTGCACACCAAGTGGGGGGAAGTCTTCTCTACAGTCTATGAGCCAGTGGCTGTTAAGTTGTTGTCAATGACCACAGCAGAGTGCAGCACAGGCTTCTCATTGGACATAAGAAACAATGAATCTGGGTCAATATGCCCTAAATTCTGCCATTCATTTCTTTCCTTGACCCGGGATCAAGCCCATTGTGGGAAACTGTTCAGTTTGTAAATGATCATAATTGAATTGCAGTTTTCACACTGCAAGTTGCGCCAATAACAAATTAAGCCATTTTTTGCAATAGGCTATCGAACCGCAGCAGTTTAATAATTTTTGTGTTTATTAAGGTTAATACTTAGGACAAACTAAAAACTTATGTTTAAAAATAAAACAGATCATATGGCACTTGAACTGCAGGCTGAATTATTCCTAGGTCTTATTAGTATGTTTTCCAAGTGAATGTTTGCCTCTTTTATCTACACACATTTGTCAATGTCATCGTCTGATGCAAGCTACGCAAACCTGTGCTTGATTGCTAATATTGATTCTGTTGATGAAGCTTGCATAGGATCAATGCCAGCTCTCACTCATATTAAACTTTACTTATGGCTCCCATCAAATCGTTCTTTAATCAACTATTTTCTGGTTGATATTTATCGATAGATTTGACTGTATGCAGTGTTTGCAAAAAATGTCTTTGAATAAAAAGTTCTGTGTTTCATTAAGAGCTGCAGCATTTTCTTTTCCAAAAGTAATGTCCCAGGTTCATAATGTTTAGAATATATTACGAGGACTGCATCTTATAATCGCCATAACCTGATTTTAAATAATAGGCCAAAGTTTTTAGAAATGCAATATTGGTTTATTACATGGTATAAGAACCCAAAGCAAAATGAAAAGAATCCAGCGGTGGTTGCAGTTCATATTTGGAGTGATGCTGCGTCCACTGACTGTTGTCTTAGTGCTCTCTCAGCTTTGGAAAACCTCCTTTTGAAGAAAATTTGGAGACCAGCGCTGGGACCATAATCAAAACTTGGCAACCCGCTAATCACATTGCACAAAACTGTATTTAATACAATTTATTTTTTAGACGTATCATATTTCTTCTACTGATAAAAAGCAAAGGCTATTAAATACAGTAATGTTAAGTGCGGTTAGCGGGAGGCCGATGATTTGATTTGGTTCCAGCCAAATCTTCACAAACATCATTGGCACTCTGCGCAAACATCATTCACCTGAAAACAGTTCCTTAAGCGGCACTATTGTTCACGGATTTATTCACTCAATTGATCGATGGAAGTCAGCCCATAAATAAAATAATATTTATTTAATAAAAAAAACCCCACCTCCTATTCTGGTGGGATTATTTAACTTCAGACAGCTCCAGTTTCTGCTAAACCCTAAATGGCTTTGCTTAGCAGTAAGTTTGCCCATGGGTGTTGGTGTGTTTTTTCTTGTACTATTGAATAATCTTTAGGATGTCCTAATCAGTACTCAAACATATCGCTGAAAGTTGGGCAACAATGAAATTTTTTTTTTTTACCAATGCAGTTGAACTCCTCACTGCAGGAGATGCTTTGAAAAATCTGATAATAAAATTTTTTATAATAATAACAATGAACAATGAACAATTGTTATTACTTCGGATTTAACATTTTACATTTATTTCCCTATTTAAATATAATTTTTTTCATTCATTTCTTTTTACTGTAACAACATTATTGTAAATGTGGTATAATTTAGTTTTTAACTTTTATAAAATTGTCTTTTGGGTATGATATGTACCTGCTATTCCATAAAATCTAGCATTATTACCATTTCCTATCAAAGGGGTGCTTACTTATGACAACCTTAGTAGCTCTGACTTTGCTATATGACAACAGCTAAATAGCTAACTATTTATTTTATTTTAGCAGTATTATATCTGAAATCTCATCAATCAAGAGACATTGCAGAATATAAACAATTCATGGGAACACTTCCAGGTTTTCTGTGCCTGGTTGTTGGTCATGTTGACATTTCGCATCTTTTTTTTTTAAGTTTGTTAGAGGAATCATGAATGGAATGTTCCAAAAAAAAAACTAAAAAAGCTGCCTGAAAGCTGGGATATGGAGGACCAACCCATATTAATGAATATATAATGTTAATTAATAAAAAATGAATAAATAAATGAATGAGGAAATGCAATTTTTAAGGAATAAGTGAGCAAGGATGTTGAAGCAAATGCAGAAATAAAATGCTTAAGTCATAGATTTTATTTATTTAGTTATTTCGGTATTTCTTCCTTCAATACGATATTGAGAGGTTTGAATCAAACATCAGGAGGTGGTTTCTAACACCTCATTGGCTGATCAATGTAAAAGTGTTTCGCTTAATTATGTATGCCTGACATAGCTTGACAGAATCGTATACAACTTGCATGTGGGACGCCAATAGCAGGTATGGCCGCAAACAGACGAGCAATTGCCAGAGACTTGTTGAGGCTTGCTGACTTAGCTGACAACAGAACATCACCCGACTAACTAGTTTTACCTGAGGAGGCATGTATAGAACATTTAGGACAGTTAGCTGCTGCATTGGACACAGAGGAAGACCTACTTCTTCTTGAAAATTTTAAACAGGTTGCTCGCCAAAATTATTTAAGGTTCAAGTGACAGCAGAGATATACAGAGATGTAACGTCTCTTGCATCCAATGCCCATCAGTGCAACCAAGTCATACTTATTGTTGGGTCTGACAGCAGTGGATATCACCTGATTGTTTGGAGTTGGTGAGAGACTCTCCCATTAGCAGCAAATCGTAGTTGATCGTTGTTTGATTGCAATGTCAGGATGTTTGTTTTCAGGTCTACTGACACGTAAGTAAATTAATACATACATGAAGAAATACTCATGAAAAGATTATTTATTCACTCGTGTATCTATTTATTCATGCATTCATTTAGGAAAGTGCGTTTTATTTATTTATTTATTTATTTATTTATTATTGGCAGGTTTGGTCCTCCATAACAGGACAGTGACTTTAACAACAGGCGCCCAGAGAAAGTTCAGACCTCTATTCCGAATGACGTATACTGGCTTCTTAGTTTTATTACACAGTTAGGTGAATGTAAACGTGTGTGCATTTCATGAATGTAATTGTACAGTACAAATTTGGCTGAGGGGAAAGTTAGAGGGGTTCTGTGTTCCCTCTAGAGGAGCAGAGGCAGCTTCATCTGGGGACTGTGCAGTTCTCTGTATCTCGGATAGCAGCTGGCTGCGATTCCTCCCAGGCCCCGGGGTGAACTGTGGCACCTGCCTTAATCAGCCTCCAACAGATGTGTGCAAGGGGCGCCTTGCCCAGTGCAGTGCGACTTAGTGCTGGCGCAGCGGCTAATGGTGGCGAGGGGAGGGTTACATGGTGGAAGGTTGCCCTGAGCATTGTTTTTGCCTATTTGGTTTCTGTGAGCCTGCTAGGAGGGATCTTGGGGTGCACTCACACAATACCCTGCCAGTCCAGAGGCACTTTCCTGGCTACATGGGAGTGCTCCGCCACAAAGGGAAGTTGCCATTTGGCAGTGGTTTCTTTGCAGTATAATTCCCACAGAAAGAAGCATTAAATTAATGGGCATGCTCACATTTGTTTTCCATTCTTGATATGCTTTCAGTCACAGGCAGTCCCTTTCAGACGTCAAGGGCAAGCCAAACAGAAATTACTGAGGCATCGCAGGGAAAACAATGCCTGACTGATGTTACAAACAGGTAGAACATGGCCTGCTTGACTCCTGCTTCATTCTTGGACTACTTCCAAACCACAGGCCTATAGAGCAGAGGCCTATGAAAAAACAAATAAACAAACACTTCACGGCACTTCACGGCGCTCAGTTAGCTTCAATTGTTCATAAGAAATAAAATTTGACTCTAGACTCTGTACAGTCTTTTGTGAATGTGATTTATGGAAACCCATGAAGTAACCCAGTCTAGAAACTCTCTGGGGCCAGGGTTACCACAAACCTGGGTTTGACAGTATTGCGACTGTCTGTTTACCAGTCCAATGTCTTAACCATTAGTAAAACTTGCTGCCCAATTATTGCTTGAAAATGTCACATCACTGGCCCTATTACATCAACATTCCCTTCTGTCCCAATGGAGGCACTGTGGGCTGTGTGCAACCCTAGAGAGATCCTCAGCTTGAGTGTAGTCGACAGGGACATCTTCAGCCAAAATATCACAAACCGCAATTTAACAGCAATCTGAGCAATTTGGTGTGACAGCACCTGGGGTCCTGAGTATTTAAATAAAAAAGATTGCAGACACTGAATAATCAAGGGGTGGCTTAGGGACATTCCTAAAAAAGAACAGGGACATATTAATTTCAATACATACTAAACACTGACCAGTAATATAGCGCAATGGAGGGGGTCAAATTAAAGTAATCACAGTTACTTTTGCTCATAAACATTGGATAACTATGGTGGGCAATCTTCATTTAAAATATAAATCCCTGATCACTGTGTGTCTGTACGGAGTCGTCGTACTTTGTTGACCCTTCCTTTTTTCTCACTCTCTCAGGTCTTTGTCTGGCTGCTCATTAATCTGCCAATCATCACAAGCTTGTCTGATCCAGAATCTCTGCAGTCCAATCAGAGGCTGCCTCATACTCTTCATAACCTAGCTGTTTCCCATTAGAGGGAAATGTTGATGCAAAAAGATAGAGAGATTGTTTGGTGGACCTACCACTTTTGGGGGGATTCATAACCCCTCCAGCACATAAATACAATTCTATTTTGATACACTAGAGATAACATGGCGAGCTCACAGTGATCCACCACTTGTGGCAACCAATTGTAGGTAGTTAAAATTCAAGGATGACTCCTGCCAGGACATAATTTGCATTCACAATGTTTCAGCAATAATGAGACTATGAGTTTCAGCTCTTAATTGGATTGTTTCACCATGGTCCCTTATTGATATTTGTAAGCTGTAGTTCATCATGATAAGTAATGAGAAGATTATTGACCGGCAGTATCCAACTGCAAACTCCATCTGTGATCTAAGAGAATGCTGTCAGTTATGGGCCCCCCACAGCAGAGAGGAAGAGAGACTGATAGGACACTGAGAATCCTTCCGCAGTCAGTGAACTTCCCACACACGGCTAGGACACATGTTCGCATAAGGGTGGCTTAAGGAAGCAAAACTAATTTGAGGGTATAGGGGGACTGTGATTGGATGCTAATAAAATAATTAAGGAAGGAACTTATTTCATAAAAGCAGTCTACAGATGAATTAATGGTATATCAAATTTATTTGAGTTTTAAAGTGGTCATAATGTCTCTGTGAGTGGATGGGCCAGAGTTTTTCCAGTTTATCAAGCTCTTGTCCAGAGGGATGGAAGAATATTATTGTTGAGATGTTAATGCCAGCAGGGATAATCCAAAAAATAGTAATTAAAGAAGAAATATTGACAGTTTTTTGGACAATTCTGGAGAATATTTCAAAGATTTTATTCCAGTGAGGTTTCAGTTGAGGATAGGGCCAGAATATGCTAGGGCATATTTGCATCGGTCACAGGTGGAGTTTACAGAAGTGAGGTTTCTGGACAGCTTTGTTTTAGACAGGTGGAGACGGTGCCCAAATTTAAACTACATTAGCCTCCATCTAGCGCAGATGGACAAAGAGCTGATTTGATACAGGAAAGTGCAACATTGTTGCCAATGTGGACCCTCTGTATCTTTTCCAGAGCTCCCAAATAATTAACAAAGAACGTTTTTTGATGGGCATTACATGGTTATCAATTTTAGTTGGATGTCTATTTTTAGTTAGATTCAGCTTTTGCTAGATTATAAAAATGTTAAAATATGGTCTTGAGGCCAAGCATGGAGCTTGACCAGAAAGGCTGTGTCAGGAGATTTTCCCCATCGCTCCCCTGCTTCCCTCGCTCCCTTGCTGTGCCACAGGTCTATATGCAATGAGGGGCTGGAGGGTACTACAGGTTGAGCATCCCATATCCGAAATGCCTGGGATCAGAAGTGTTTCGGATTTTGGAATAGTTGCATATTCATAATGAAATTTCTTGGCTATGGGACCCAAGTCTAAACAGAAAATCCATTTATGTTTCATATACACCTTTTTCACATAGCCAGAAGGTAATTTTTACAATATTTTAAATTTTGGATTAAAAATACAGACTGCCATAAAGCCTATTATATTAAAAATTAAAGTTAAAGACAAATGGTTCGTAGAAACGAACGCGGGAACTAGTTTTCTAGGCTCATGAAAACATTCCGCAGCGTCGGTGGTTTGTCGGCTCGAGCGTAAACAAGTCTGTTTCGGATCACGTGCAGTTAGCGTTGCGTTCCGTAACATTGCATTTGGTTTTTACAAATATTCTCTTAAGTGTTTCTTAAGTGCTTTATATGTATAGAAAGTTAAAATATATGATGCTCCAACTGATGCTAAATACGAACCTTAAGTACGTGATCCGACTTACATACAAATTCTACTTAGAGACAGTCTCAGGAATGTGGGTTGGTAACAAACTGACTTCAACAGAGTGACAGAGTGTCACATGAGCAAGTGAAATCAGGTCTGGAATTTTCACATATCATATTCACACAAATCATATTGAAGGAATTTTTTAATTTTATTTTTAAAATTTTAATTTGCCAAATCACCTTCATGTAACAGTCCTTATACTCTTTGTCTTTTTTTCATGATTGATCGAAGAGATAAAATTAAGGAAGGAGGGAAAGGTTATAAACAAATGGGGAAAATAAATAAATAAATATGCATACATCTTGTGTATACCCCCACTTTTTTATTTACTAATATCTGTCAGTTGTAATGCGCAATATTTCATAAATTGCATGGAAATCTTTTTGTTGTTAGGCAGTCAATTGGATGAGGATGAAGCCAAAAGCACATGTTTATAATGTTTTCTGCACATAAATAATCTGCCAGTGGTATTCCCCCCATGAGAGAGGGGTGCCAAAGATGTTTTAAGTAACTTTTTAAGGAGGTGAGGAGATCTGTGTATCAGCAATTCCAAGGCATGTGAATCATTTCCAAAAGATTTTATAAACCACAGAATTAATTCCTTGGTGTGAAGGTGATGTAGTCTCATATCAAAGACTCTTGGTCTACTTCCTTCAAGTGGACAAGCTCTTAGGGTGCGTTGTTTACAATCATTGGCTGGAGGGGTGACTGAACTCAAGCTTCTGTTACGACCCAGTCTAGGTTAGGCCGCAGAGTAATCAGCTCGGGATTCAGTTGACTTTGATCTTTAAATGAGGGCAGTCAGGAAGAACAACACAACCAGGTTTGTGTTAACA
>JAOVYW010000101.1:5807511-5870309 GCA_025775045.1 Hiodon tergisus
CCAAACCCAGACTCGTCCATCAGACTACCAGATAGAGAAGCATGATTCATCACTCCACAGAACACGTTTCCACTGCTCCAGAGTCCAGTGGCAGCGTGCTTTACACCACTCCATCCGACACTTGGTATTGTGCTTGGTGATGTAAGGCTTGTATACAGCTGCTCGACCATGGAAACCCATGCCATGATGCTTCCCGCGCACCGTTATTGTGCAGATGTTAATGCCGGAGGAGGTTTGGAACTCTGCAGTTATTGAGTCCTCAGAGCGTTGGCAACTTTTACGCACTATGTGCCTCAGCACTCGGCAACCCAGCTCTGTAACTTTACGTGGTCTGCCACTTTGTGGCTGAGTTGCTGTGGTTCCTTAATGCTTCCACTTTGCAATAACACCACTTACAGTTGATCGTGGATTATATAGGAGGGAAGAAATTTCATGAACTGTGGCGTCCTATTACAGTACCATGCTCAAATTCAGTGAGCTTTTTAGAAAGATCCATTCTTTCACAAATGTTTGTAAAGGCAGACTGCATGGCTAGGTACTTGATTTTATACACCTGTGGTAATGGGACTGAATCAAACACCTGAATTCAATGATTAAGAGGTATGGCCCAATACTTTTGTCCATATAGTGTGTGTGTGTAAAAAAAATACATAATAACAATAAATATAAATTTTAATATATAAAATACAAGGTCTAACAATTTTTTTCCCCGCAGTACAGTAAATTGTATTTAAATATCTCCCCTGCACACGGGAAGTTAAATCGAGTAGCGTTAACACATTGGAAAATACATAACACAAAATGGAAAAGACCGCAGTTTTCTTAAGGGAAGTGTGCAAAATACTTGACATAAGTTAAAATTTGACTGCTGGTAACAAAATGTATATGTCGTGTCACTATGGAATTAATAGAATTAGCTTTAAAGAATACAAATAAATAATAGGCTGACAATAAATCAAATAGCAGCGGCACAATTTCACTACAAGAGCGTGAACCAAAAAAACAGAAAACCTCTTCTGGGTAGCACGCACTATGCTGGATTTTTTTTATGAGGAAAACATTGTCTGTCAAACGTCACATGGGGTCAGGAGAAATCGCTTCCTGCACTGCTCTTCATCTCTCGTAGTTTACTTAGCACTTACCTAAGCATTTATGTATGAAATTCTCTTGTCATACCGTCTCCGTCTCATTATAGCAGAATGATAAGCAAAGTAAAAAATGCTATGTCCACCCTTGTCGGTGGTATCATGCAGCACGGTCATCACCAGCATGGGTCTGGCAACACACAAAATAGCGGCTCGGACGGTCTCCCTCCACGGTTTGCCTACTCTCGACCCGAGTTTTTGGATCTAACACCGGAGCTGCTGCAGTACTCGACAGAGCATGCATCGAGACCAGTTCTTACACTGAAACGGGACAGCAGGCTGCCTTGGCGGACAGGATATGCCGAGTAAGTGGGGATGGTTTAAATTACGGCTTCATTGAGCGGAGAAACAGCTATCAACGGCTGTCGTGCAAATGTTGTGACGCTTGAGATCCATAATATGAGGTTTGACTTAAGTATTGGTACTCGGATGCGTTATTTAGTAATGAAGAATAGGGGAATTTTGTCATTTAATAAAAATGTTTCATAGCGCGTAATACATGTACAGCTGTAAACAAATGTTTGCAATATGCAGATTGTACTTTTTATTGCGATTAAGCAGAACAATTGTCGTTTTAACCGTGTAAATGCAAAACATTCTAAAACGTTTATGGTTTAACCTTGGAGCAGATTCTGTGACTGAATATTAAATCCATACACAGATACGATGCGTGATGTAGCTAGCTAGCTTTCGCGAGGTTGCATTCAGAACGAGGCAAGCGTCCTTGAATGTTGTACTGGACATGAGTATTTGCTCGACGATGTCTGTTTTTAGATTTTAAACACCGAGTCGTACTAAACTATTCCAGCTTCAAAAATATGAACCCACAATTACAGGTTAATTTTAAAAGCTATTTAACCATGATATAATCACGACCAAAAGAAGCGTCATAATTTAATTCCCTCAAATAGTTTCCATACCTTCTACCACATTCGTTTTCTATTCCTATTACCTAGGAAGATGAATTGCTGTATATATAAACCGAAGTCATTCTTCGAGCCTCTGTATTTATTTTACAGTGTATATACGGCGCCGTGTGTTAGACAGTGCTGATAAATAGGTAATAATGTACGTAAGCATGTACACCTGTATGTGTTCGTACATAAATCCATCCCTCCATCCTTTCATCATGCCACTAGGCGCAATGAAAAGAAAAGTGGAAGAGAAAAATAGCAATGATAACTTTAAGATGTTTACGATTCAGATTGCATGCCTTCAATAATAGATGCGATAAAGCTTTGAGATTGTGGACTCAAAGTAAGGAAGATTAACTGAAATAAAGAGATATATGTACAGGCCTAACGTTACTGTTTAAGGCTTAATTATGGATAACACTCCTTCCGAAGGCGGGTGAAACAAGTTGGAAAATACTGCATGTTCGATCTGCGGACAATAATAATTTGTTTCAGACATACATTTTGCTACGGTTATTCGCCTAAATGTTCTGGTACCATAACGTTACAGTCTTGACCAAGGAAACGCCCTGAATACAGGCTTGCCTCGCTGTCATACTTTTATTTTCAATCTCGCATGTTGACCAGTCGGGACCATATTTCCAGAAGGCTATTACAACATAAAACCTACGCTGGCTACCAATTGAGCTCCGAACATAGTTCAAATTAACACATAACGCACAACAGCAACCAAGTTATGGCTGATATATCGTCACATCCGGAATTTACGTCCTAATTCCAACCGCGTTTCATACAAAAACGTTTTTCATGTACCATGGCTTCCCTGTCCTGGCTCCACAGCTATGGAATGCTTTATCAACATAACTTAGTCCGACCACTGAAATTCTTCCGTTTCGTTATATAAAAAAAACTTTAAACATTCACATTTCGCAAGGCTAATCTAAACATTGGACTTTTGTCGCTAATATTGTCTACTTTGCCTCTGTTTTCTGCTCTACCGTTTCAGTTAGGCCTATGTCTACGTATATGCATTGTGTATAGCACTCTGAAACCACTGTGTGGTCTGATGCATTTTATAAGATAAATAAATAAATACAAACATATATTTATCAACAGGTTAAATTATTTTTAAGGCATTAAGCTTGTTTTGTCTCCGAAGTGCCTGCATAACGACTCCAGTAAGTATTCAGAAATATTTTTTCCACCACCAATCCCACATAGGCAACTGGGGTTTCCTTGTTCTGAATCTCCCAGGTTATAACATCGAGTTTATGAATTTGTTGTGTTGAGGCCAAGTCAGCTGATTGAACGAAACCACTTCTTTTTTTTTTTGCGCAATGAAACCAACCTTTTTGGTAAGTAACTGGAAGTTTGTTAAATAAAAAACACACTTTATCTAATTCCCCAGAGTTCATTGTCCACTGTCAGCTTCTGCAAGTGGCATCAAAATAGTTTCAACCCCAGGTAGCTTGTCATTGGATCATATGTCTAAATGAGTCATGGGTGGAGGAGCTTGATTCCACAAGAGCCTGTAACTTGTTCTAAATGAACCCCATATTGGCAACCACTTAAAGCGAACATTTAATGTGAGATCCACTGAATTTATTTATTTGTTGTTATTTGTTGAGAGCCTCCCCCGACATGAGAGAAAGCAGACGGCAGGTCCACGTGGTCTGGGCCGGGACTTCTTGTCAAGTCAGTGGATGTGTCTGTGAGATCAAGAGCTGTTGTTTACAGAGCAGAGGGATTGCAGTAAACACAGAAACACTGTTAAACTTTAATGAGAAAGGGAACGATCCATGAAAATCATTGTACGTCCTTCAGCTGTACACTGTAGTGTGTCCACAGCTTGATGGAGTTAAAATTTGCCAATGTTGGAGAAATGTAGAGGTTGCACAGAGCAACCCAAAGTGTGGCCTCGTACTTTGATGAGGACTCTGATTTGAAAATGGGCCAGACCTGGTGCCACTAACTGCTGGACTACAGCGTTTTCCTTGAATGTAAGACTGTACATTTTTATTTAGTGCAAGTGTTCGAAGGTCTTACATTGAAAAGCTGAGATGTCTTATGAAAAAAACTGCCACTTTCCAAGTCATTGTTAGCCTCACTGCAGATTTTTCTAGGCAGCTGTAAATTGTCAATAATAGAACAGCCTAAACCAGTGTTAAATCACTACTAAGTCACTACTGTTACTATTGACCAACACATGCATTTAGGCATTCTCTTTTAGCTAAATCATAATGTCAATGCAAAAAATTATTAAACATAATTTAAACATGAATTTGTTGTAAAGACTTATTCTTATCTAAAACATCGCCTTAAAGTATATATTATGATATTATACATTATTTTATAAGTAAGTTGCTTTAACCAAAATCCACTTCTGTTTCCATTGTAAAGTCTAATCTTGTAAACCATATTCTTGAGATTATGAGTTTTCTTGATTTGAAAGGCATGAGATTATTTAGCAATCTTCCTCAGAATGGGAATGAGGCTACTGCCCCACCTACCATGAATAATAACGGTCATACTCCACATTACCTGCCTAATTGGTTTCATAAAGATAGAGTGTTTAGCTAGGAAAAGCAAAGAGTTTTTCCCCATTAGACTTATTATAAAAGCTGCTAATTGTTTCTAAAAATATACCTGAATGAACACTTTTGTTGGTGTTATATTTCTAAACTTAATTGTCCTTCAAATAAATGAGTAATGAGTATAATTTGAAATTGTACGTATTACACAACGTAAAACATTCGTAATTGTCTGGAAATGTGAGATGGAAATGCATGCCTGGTGCAGTTGCTAATATATAAACCTAGCCTGGGTAATGTTTACAGTCTGCAGCTTCAGGTTTGACGTCACAGTGGTGGCAGACACAGGGGCTGTATTGCAGAGAGGGTGGGGATGGGCACATTTAGGGTTTTAATGGGAGACTCACACACACACTGGAAGCAATATTCAATTAAATATACTTATGTATGTATTATCTTGTTAGCACATTCATTTAATATACCAAAGTAGTTTTGTATATCATTAATGGCTACTTAATCGAGTGAGATATTATTGGGCAACGGAACTGTTAAGTATAGAATATGTCACGAATGATGCCATTTTTAAATTGCAGTTATTTTGGAATACAGAAGGTTCTGCATGTTTTTTCACAGTACTGCATACATAATAAAACTACAACATGACCACAATTTAACCATGCTTGAAGGTAAGCGCCTTTCAATTAATTTATAATCACATTTCCAAGGAAACTCAATTAAGACTACTTAAAAGAGGTGGTCTGATACCTTTTTGTCATAAGATGCTTTCAAGGTTGGGGCCATATAAAAATTTGATCTGTTGGCTGGCTGGCTGGCTGGCTGCAGACTTCAACACAAAAATAGGAAGCAAAAGAAACACCAATATGGTTCCCTTTGTATTATGCCAACATGATAAATCTGAGATGCTTTAGGAAGTAGCTGCATGAATTCAACTTTGAAATATGGGGTGAGAATGTAGCCTGATTTAACTATGTCTACCGTAGGTTACCTGTCCCGTTTGAAAGTCGTTTTTCTCATTATTGCAGTAGGGAGAATTTCTGTCGCCTGGCTGATTTAATGAAAGATGGTGGCAGTGCAGCACAGACTGGCCATCTTTCTCAGAGGGGTCTGAGAGGCAGGTACAGTGAGTACAAAGCACACCACAAGTGGGAGAAATCAATAGCTGAAGTCATCTGTGGATCGTACCATTAATCACAGCCCCCTCAGGAAGGCTGGGGGGAAAAGTGCTGAATCATCTAGAGCTGTGTGAGGGGAGCAAGAGTTTTGGTACTGCTGGGAGTGAGGGATTCTCTCCATTTCTTGCGCTATAGACAAAGGGAGATGTTCCCTCTCTCTCAATTAGCCAAGCTAGTTCTTGCATTCAGGGCAAGCTGGGCCTGCTTGTACAATCTAAACAAATAAAATTGATAATAAAAGTTTTGCGCTGTACAGCAATATTATATAAACCAGATTCCAATGATGATTATGATCTTTCAATAGCAAGCTCAGAACACGAATTCTACAGTTAACTTGACATTCAGAAATTCTGGAGCTGGAAATTTTTAATTTTTTTAAAATTACTGTAGAATTGAATAAATGTAAAGTATTAGTCTGTTGTTATTTGTCTTATCTGTGATCTAAGATGGAGATGGATTACAATCAAAATTAAAATTGTCTGCAGCAAATATATTTCACCCTAGTACTGCTGCAAATAATTACAGTTTTTGATCAAATCAGGGATATAGGAAAAGGATGAGCCTGATCTGTTTAACACGACTATAATGTGATCAGACATCGGAAACGTTTATATATTTCCATATTGTTTATTTTTTTATTTAATAAGCCTGAAAACAGTCGATGGGTTAAGATCGGCAAAAAAAATAAAAAAATTGCTCTTAGGTTGCAGAAGGATCACATTTGTTCAAAAGAATTTGATTCTTGGTAACTGTATATTTTTAGTGCTAGATACAAATTCACATTTGTATGTGAAGTGCTGTTTCACGTGAGTTCTGGAACAGCACTCTCCTTTCTCTTCCCTTACGTGAGGAAACGTTTGCCTTCCCTCCCTCTTCATAAGTAACGCAGGCAGGGATATTTTAGCCTTCTCTCTCATTCACTCTTTTGTCTCTGTCTTAGACTTAGTCCCTGTCTGCAGTCGGAACAGATTGACAGCTGGATCCAAAGCAAGTGTGTCCGGGAGTAGGTTGAACCAGTGCCAATAGGAGCCGCTTGGGTATAATTTAGCGCGCGCCGCTTTCACTTTTGGACTTCCCTGTGATGTCATCGTGTAATTAGATCCTGAGTGGTTCTGCCTGGGAGCTGGAACCCAAAGACAAAAAACAAAACGAAGCAGAACTTTGCTACCATTATAAAATCATAGAGGATATTGATTATATTATAGTGGTCCTGTTCAATTATAGCAATTTGGATAATTGGGTAGTCTTGAAAAGAAAATGTTTCCATCTAAGTCTAAAAAGGGCAAACGTTGGGTATAAATTTGTTTTTTCATTTAGCCAATTTTACTCGGCATGGTTCCCCTGGGCATATTGTAACCTATTGTACTTCTATCAACCCTATTTTTCACCCAATGGGAGTTTTCTGTTTTAACTGTTAACATAAATGTGGAACAATTAAGAAGTAACCATTGTCAGGAATGTGTTGAATGTTGACCAGACTCTTGTGAGACCAGAGCAGCTAGTCTGACTGAGCACTTTTGGAGCTCTATGTGGGATGCAGGCCTCAAGCTTCAGGTTTTACAGGTTACATTCTTTTAATTGCTGGTGAAGTGGAGAGACGTGTCTTTAGACCTGTGGTGTCAAAAAAAAAAAAAAGACTTGCGTTACTTCCCCTGCTTGGTAGTTAACCACCTCACTCCAAATCGTATTTCGGTTTGTGTGTCATGGGTTTAGACATTCTCAGAAACTTTTTTTTTTTTTTGTCAGTCATGTGGTGAGGCTGGGATGTGTGGGCGTGGATGGCTACAGGAAGCTATGATTGAGACTCTTTGGGTGTACTGCAGCAGTCTTCCTTCATCAACTGCCTCGCCCACTTCACAGCACAAGCCCTGACAGGAAACCTCTGGGGCACTGGAGACAGGAAGTACTCTTAGAGAGACCCGTTTAAGGGGAGGGGCTGGAGGAGAGCTGTTGCAATGGTGAAACAATGCTCATCATCTAAGAGTTCTGCTTTGTGGGATGGACACGCAGACGCACAATATGCATATGCATCACCTTGTGATGGTCTAAAATCGAAAAAAGAAAATTGCTTATTGAATTATTATTATTATTATTATTATGAAATATACCGGTCTAAAAAATAGATACTAGAAGAAGGCAAAGTTTGTTGTATTTTGTTATCATATTCTTACGTTTACATTCCACTGCCTATAAAAAGTATATTTGATTTTATAGTATTTTATTTGCTTTAAATATTGAACCATAGTGAACTTCATTTGACTTTTTTGACACTGATCAACAGAAAAAGACTCTTTATAAAAATGTAAATATAATAATATATAATATGTATAAATGTATAACAAATATTAAGTCTGAAATAATTGGTTGCATAAGTATTCACCCCCTTTAATTCAACTCACCTAAATCATCACTGTGCAACATACTGGCTTTAGAATTGGCTCAGTAAATTAAATGGAGATCACCTGTGCACAATCAAAGGGATTTGAATAAAGTGATTATAAATACACCTGTCTCTGGAAGGTCCACTTACTGGTGAGTCAGTATCTTGGAAAAACAACACCATGAAAACAAAAGAACACTCCAAGCAGATCTGCAAAAAAGATTATTCGTAATCATAAACCAGGGGATGGATACAAGAAAATTTCCAAGTCCCTGAATATCCCTCGGACTACTGTGAAGTCAATAATTAAGAAATGGAGTATTAAGTATGGCACAGCAGTAGAGCAGGACATCCTCAAAAACTGAGTGACTAGTGAGGGAGGCCAACAAAAGACAAGATGACTACTCTTTAGTCTACACAATTAGTCTAAAGGACTTTAGACTAATTGGTAGAAACGGATTTTGACGAGTCTTTTTCTGTTGATCAGTGTCAAAAAGTCAAATGAAGTTCACTATGATCTAAAATTTTATATATATATAAAGGGGGTGAATAGTTTTTATAGGCACTGTATGTTTTCTGTCTTTTCCAGCCAGTCAGCAATGTAATTCTCCCAACTGCTTGACTTTTATGTGTGACTGGGGCATGTGTAACGCTTTGGGATATATTTAGTTTTTCAAAGAAATAATGAAGTCCACCATTTGGAGTTATAAATTAAAGAACCAGCCTGGACTAGTGGCGCCTGAATCAGCCATGTCAGGCGATACTAGCTGTCGTCTTGTAGAACCAGCTGAGGCCACATATGAGGAAGAAGGGAATCTAAGGCTTCCTCTTTCAGGAAACGCAACCAAAAGAGCTGATGCGAATCTCAAACACATGCATCCCCGTTTCATGAGATGAGTGTGTATCGGTGTTATAGCATGGTTTTTACCCCCATTACCTAGTCCTGTCTGCCAAGCAACTAACCATACGGGAGCCTCACCAAGAAGGTGGTTTAGTTTGTCTGCAGGTGAAACAAAGTAATATTATAATGGCAAACCTTTGAGGCAATTCCCATCCCTTTTCTTTAGCTCAGTTTGTTTTGGTTTTTGTAAACAGTATTTCATTTAAAGACAGGCGGTGGCATGGATGCAAGGTGCGTGTGGACAGGCGGCTGGATTCTTCCAGAGCTATTACAGAAACATGCAGGGTTTTCCTAAATTCCTCTGCTATCACTCGTAACCCAGACCTATTCCGGAGGCAAGCAGGGATTCTCACGTCAGTGGCACACCTGAACTTATATGGGTGCTGCTAACCAGAAGCTTATTTACCTTTACAAACCTGCGGTATAAGGTCAGGCGCAGCACGTGCCAACGAAACAAGGAAACAAACCAACCAAACAAAGTAACCAAAACTAAAAATTAGGTGACAGCCAGAAGACTTTGGCTTCCTGTATGTAGGCTATTCCTAACAATCGTTCCCATGATTCTAAAGGCAGAGTGCATCACAAGGAGAACAAGGCAAACATCATCAGACTTAGTTTCACTTTGTCAGTTTCCTGTAGGTCGAGCAAAGCTTGTTTACCCTCAGTGGGTGTTTGATTGCTTTGACTGCGTCATTAAAAAATGACTTGGAAACTCTAGCGCTCAAGCTAGTTTTAGGCCCAGAGTACTTTACTTCACCGGTGCTGCGTGCGTAGGTCGAAAGTTCAATGGGTATATTACTGTTGAGCGGTCGCTGATTGTGACGCTGATTTCGTTTTCTCATTGGTTTTGGAAGTGCATATGAAATACATTACACTGATGTAACGATTCGAAGGGATGCCTGATTTAATCCCACTCAACAAAAAAGTCAAACCTTATCAAAAATCTGTGACTTATTGCCATCAATGTTTATTTATTTATTTGTTTATTTGGCAGGACGATTATACCAGACAATTTGCAGAACAGTAACACTGAGATGGGCTGTAGTACAAAGTAAAAAAAAAAAAAAAAAAACATTTGCCTTGCCCTTATGTATCATACCACAATTGTCAGGTAATTCATTTGCGCTTATACCCAAAGGTAATAATGCTGTTCAGACCAGTAGTTGGCTAATCTGTATATTAATAGTGACACCAGCCATGGGCCAATAAAAGCACATTAATGGCACTGTGGTAGGCCTTACCTTACAAAGCAAACCTTTAACATTTAAACAATGCTAGAGCTACTTGTGCAAATGTTTCGGCTCCTTAAACCACGAAATGGTTAGTCTTCAGGCTAAAACTGTTTTCATTTTTCTATGTCATTAGCACTAATGCATCCACATGCTCGGATGCCAGCTTATTGCTTTCAACTGATTAAAAACTAGATGGTTATTTATAATCCATTTTGGTAGAGATGGCTTTTTCTGCCTTATGAAAGAGCAGTCTAATATCAGTGCTGTGTCACGTTACTAACTAAAATGGGGAATATTTTCTCAGTAATGACTGAAATCATAAATGCAACTGTGTTCTTACAGTTTCTAACTGAGTCACAGTGACGTTGGAGGTGTGCTCAGCTCAGTTTTATGAAATTGCTCTCTAGACCACATATTTGGCATTTCCAACAAACGCCCGAGCTATGAGATACTGGTAGCTGGCCAACAAGTTGGCGATTAACTGTTTTTGACGTTCATAAATCTGGTTAAAGCCCACATTGGTATCCGCCAGGCAAAACATTTACACTACTTTTTGTCACGTAATAAATATTATTATTATGATTATTATCATATTTGTATCCATTATTTTCCTAATAAATTGCCTCAACCAATATTTTGTAAAAGCTTACTAACCTAATGACGATCCTCTCAGAGTAGATATAATTATAGAAGCATTACTCATATGGGGAAACACCTTCTGATCTTTCATCCCAATCATTCAGAACATCAATAAGCACAATGAAAACACACACACACACATTTAAATTATGTAATAAATGTAATTTGTTTTACCTGGCTATAATTTAATTTCAGTCTATGAGTTTTTTTTTTTTTTCAATAGCATGGAGGGATAAAAATACCATGGTAGTCATGGTTTTGCTACAGTGGCCAGTTCTCATAAGCTTAATATATTCTCTGCTGAAGACTTGTGTCAGACAATGATGGTATACAGAACATAATTAATAACTCTGGATATTCCCAGATGGAATTCATCAGATAATGTCCTGGCTAAATTTGAACAACGAACATGTTTCTTAAAGCCTGTCTGTTTATTTCCTTATTCAGAGTCATCAATGCTGGGAAGAGCATGCTTAACGAAGACCAGGCCTGCTGTGAGCTGCTGTTTGTGAAGAAGACCAGCGGCAAGCAGCGCCACTCCATGTTGCTTGAGGATAATGGGGTGAGTGGAGCCCTGGCCCGCAAACTGCCTTACAACAAAGCCTGCCCAACTGGAGAGCGAGACCAGGGCTTCTTATTCGTGGGGGACGGGGGGGCAGTTTTAATCCTCTCAGAGATTCCTACTAAAACGGTGCCAGATTAATCCTAAATCCTGCAGTACACTGCATTTCCTTTCAGACTGGGGGCCCCTTTCTCAATAATGATCCTGTCATAAACATTTGCCTGGACAGTTTAATTCTCATGTGAAGGGAGGCGATGGTGTTCAGACAGTGTACCATTCTATTTCAGCAGGGTTTTTTCTTGTTATGGATGAATCAGAAATCTTTATACTTCGCTCCTTTATTTCAACCCACTGTGCATGGGTTAATAATATTATTTTAAACACAGCTTCATTACTGGGCCTGTTTAACATCTTACATCAAACATTGCTGTTATGTCTTTGGGTAGCTTCTGTTGTATTACGTTAATGCATTACGCATAATGTATTACGCTCATCCATATAAATAATATGCAAATCTAAACTGAGGTCTGAAATGTCAAGCACCAGGCATCGCTCTGGATTAGGGCATTTTGCTGAAAAAAAACTTTTTTTTTAAAAAGGGCAGTGAGCAGTACTGTGAATTTAGAGGCTGCCCAGCAGCAGCGGTGGATTCCCTGAAACTGGACTCAATCTTGAGCTGCATCTGTATTTATAATACGAGCCCTATCCCCCTCTGCCTCTGCACCACCGCCCCACCACACCTGCCACTTGCCCTTCTGCATCAATGACATCATCCAATAGAACATCGCCCATCCCTTGAGCCCAGTGAAAGGCAAACAGATGTTCTCCGGCAGTCAGAACCCGCTGTTCAGTGCCAGTGAGATCTTCATCCACTCCGACTGACTGGAGCCTTTGTCATTCCCCGGAAAAGACTCAGCTGTGTATGTGGAAGCTGGTTCTAGGGGCGATACTCATGTTCGAGCAGGCGTCCTGTCCAACAGCCGTAGCTTGCATTGCGTAAAGACGGTTAAAAATGAACTTTATCAGTGTGTCCTCTTTTGTATCGAGGATTGCGTTCTTATTTGAATTGGTCCTTTGAGACTTAAAAGAGTGGACACGTTTTAAAAGGATGAATCAAACCACTCTTCTGACATGTGCAGCCCTTGCATGAAAGGAAATGCTTGTCTATTGCTTTTCTTCTCTCAGTTATAAAATTTTAACTGTCTCAGTTGACCGTGTAAACTAGGGTTCGCAGTTCTTCCAGTAGGCCAAAAATGTTTTCCACTTAGTTTAGCTTCAAATGAATGAATAGGTAGTTATATAAAACAAGCTGAACCTCTTATATTCTTGATATATATAATACTGTGCCTGCCTGCCTCATGGGGAGAGTGTTATACATTTTTATGTAACGTGAAGAGTGATATTTCGCACCCCTAATGCGAGGCTTTCTGTTTCCGTAACTCCTATCTGTGAAGGGAAAAAAAGGGCTTTTTTGAGGTTTAGATGTGCTATAAGGACTGTTCTGTAAGGCCATTTTAAATGTTTATCCTTCTAATATATGACATTTGACATGCCAGATTATTTAGCATTCTAGCGGCGTGTTACTTTTTGTTCGGTTTGTTTTAAAAGAAAGAAATCACCTTGCAGGCATATACGACCATTGATTTTTTTTCAGGACGGCACTGGCATCCCGCTCCTGTTCTGGGGGGTGTTTGACGGCCATGCAGGCTCCGGGGCTGCCATCATGGCTGCCAAACTCCTGCACCGTCTCATCCGAGAACGGTTGGGGGATATCGCCCACTTGCTGGAGAACCCTACCGTGGCGCCCCCTATCTGCTTGTCCAAAAACGGCAGCCCCTACCAGGTGGAGGTGAAGAAGGGGGCAGCGCAGGAGGACGACTCTGAGTCTCCTGGTGACCCCTTAGCACGGATTCACATGGAGAAGATAATCAGTCTGGAGAGCCTGGTGATGGGCACTATTGAGAATGCTTTCAAACAGATGGTAATCCCCACGGCACACTAATACTTCATATTTCTTTCAATAATACATAATTTTATTTAGAAGATTTACAGGATAACATATTTTACTTTCGATTTCAATGCAGTTGTTTCTGATGCCAATTTTACATGCAGAACCTTACCTTATTCCATATTGGACTGAAAAAAGAAAGACATTTAGTCATAAAATACGGCTATTAGTCCACCCCACTTGTCTACGTATATGCTTAATATGCTCAATTTCCGGCTGTCCTGTCGTCATACATCTGTTAATAGGATAATATAAGGCAAATGGCTACAAGAGTAGATCTTGTTTGACAGACTGTTCAATGAAAATGGTTTTTGAAATTACTTATGGGTCACATTGAACAATCTTTAAAGTGAATCCAGTTTCTGAAAGGACACCAGATACTTCAAAACTATAACACGAGACAAAACATAAGAGCAATCCCAGACTAGTATTCAACATTTTCCAAAGCATTATGAATCATAAAGAACAATCGTCACATTGCTGTACACAGACCGCCTGTAACACCTGGCAACGCCTGTTTGTGTGTCCTGTGTGCAGAGTGTGGAAGCAATGGACTGAGCAATTCAGGAGTGTGACATGGTCTGATAAGTCATCCTTCACAGTGTTCTTGACGAATGGGCGTGCACATGTGGCAGCAACCCAAGGAACTCCATAACCGTGTGGAATGTATTTTTTTTTATTTTCTTAGCTGGGTCTACCTGCTTGTATTAAAGGGTGTTATTTTTTTTAGTTGCTCTATATTGTTCATAAAGTACAATACATTTCCATCTAGTCACCTGCTGCCTTTGGTGCAGCAATCATTTCCTGCTTGGAAGGGTGTTTTTCCAGGATGACAATGCTCCAGTTTTCAACAGGTGGCTTTAGCTTCATAAGGACAAAGTAACACAGCCCTTCCAAACACCAGACCTCATTCTTATAGAACATCTGTGGGTCTGTCTAGAGATGTGGCTGTGACAGATGTTTCCACCTCCATCAAACCAGATCCAGATCCTTTGGTGTCCCAAGTCAGACTGAATTTTCCATCTTCTACCTATATAAGTCAGAGATTTAAATGCATAGCCATAAAAACTGTAAGTCAAGAACCTTCTAATGGCTATATATTAAGTTCTTAAAGGACATGTTTTGAGATCAATACAAGATCACAAGGACAAGAGTCAGAATTAATGGATTGGTCCAATTCATTTAAAATTTAAAATTTAAAACTGGTTAAACAATAATATTATAATCAAATTCTTGTTCAAATTTTTGTGAAATAGCATTGCATATCTCTCTCTTATGTGTGTATGTAAAGACAGGGAACTTCTTGGGATAGGACGGTTTAACACAAATCAAACAGTTTCTATATATCTGTGGTCATTAC
The DNA here is from genome assembly GCA_025775045.1 of Hiodon tergisus. Taxonomy (NCBI): domain Eukaryota; kingdom Metazoa; phylum Chordata; class Actinopteri; order Hiodontiformes; family Hiodontidae; genus Hiodon; species Hiodon tergisus. The sequence goes on from JAOVYW010000101.1 coordinate 5,822,377, forward strand.
TTTTCAAAGAAAGCTAAATGAAAAGCGAGGAGCTCTAACTAATCTGTTTGTTTCACTCTTTTCTGTCACCCACAGGATGACCTGATTGAGAAAGAGAAGGCTTCCTTCAGCATATCCGGGGGCTGCTGTGCCCTAGCAGCGGTCCACCTAATGGGGAAGCTATATGTGGCTAACGCAGGAGATAGCAGGTACATCCATTCATTACAACTAGATTACTCATTCTTTCATAACAACTAGACTACAGGTTATGACCTTCCAGCCTATGTCTAAATCCTGCTGCTCCTCAAAAGTATTTGGTCTGATTTGGGAGTGTAAAGCGCATAGTTGTGTTCACAATGTTTACTGTTGATACAGAGGTCTCAACATTCGGCCACAATCCAGCAAAAGGCATCCACTGCACCTCACTTCTGTCCCATCCACGTAGCTCTACTCATTCATGTCCTCAATCCAGCTGTGTTAAAGAGAGGGTCAGACGTTCGCTTTTTTGTCGCTAAACCTAAACCTTTTGTCCTCATCAACTGCTTGTCTGCCCCCACAGAGCCATCATCATTCGCAATGGCAAGATCATCCCCATGTCCAATGAATTTACACCCGAGACCGAGAGACAGCGTCTTCAGTATCTTGTGAGGACCCCTCTGAGATTAATGGGTCTTTTGTACATTGTTTCAAAATTGATCATTGGTCATCAACTTTGTATTTAATCTCAGAATGTTGGTTCAGCCTCCCTTGGGTAGGGATTTTAGGAGCTCAGCCTCTAAGAGAGGATTTTTCATTTAGCTTTCAATTATTTATTGTGTAAAGCATTTAATTACTTTTAAATAATATGGAACATGAATGACTACTATTCGCATATGAATTTAAAATCTTGCCTTGCATTTTTCATGGTAGTTGAGACCAGGCCTGTTTTGTGTGTCTCCCTTCAGGGCTTCCTTAGGCCTGAGCTCTTGGGGAATGAATTCACCCACATTGAATTTCCCCGGAGGATCCAACACAAGGAGCTGGGCAAAAAGATGCTGTTCAGGGACCATACCATGACTGGATGGTAAATTTGTTTTACTGTGTGTAGGTGTGCATGTGAGCTACATTGAGGGGGACTTGTTCGTTACAATTTATATTTTATTAAGCCAAAAGTTATCTGTTGTTTGACATTAAAACGTCAAAGTTACTTAGCGTATGAAATGGCCTTGATATGACAAACCGCTATGATATATGAAAAAAGACTGAAAGCGACGTCCATTTCTGTAGTCTACTCACTCCAACCCTAATTAGTAAATATCCTTTCTTACAGGGGTTACAAGACAATCATAGAAGATGACCTCAAGTTTCCCTTAATATATGGAGAAGGGAAAAAGGTGAATGTTGTGGGGGAATTTTTGCCAGTGGATTAGTTACCTAGTTGGACCCCTTTTCTGGACTGTTTTCCTTTTTGATTTGATTTAGCAAACCAACGGTCCCCTGTGTATGAATGTGCCACACATTTTACAGGTCAGACTTTAGCAATAGCTCAACCTAAGTGTGAGCTTCTAGAAGTCACTAATAGCCGTTGTGTTAATGGTGATGACTTGCCTTCAGGCTTTTTCAGGCCAATTGATGCCTATGACATTAAGGGCGGTATGAAAACAACTTAAATGACATAAACAGAGCATAACATTTTGTTAGCTCTTCGCACCTGATTTTTTCCACTCTTCTGTCGGAATACTTTTTCTTACCTCTGTGCCAAGATGCTTTTCTGGCAGACTGCACTATGTGCTGGTTTCCGTGGCAGCCATTTCGCCTTTGGCTCCGTCAGTTAAATTAAATATATTCATCAAAGACCCTGAATGTTAATATGACATTGTTTATGGTTATGATTATGATTACTAATGTTGTGATTTTGGACCATATTTAGTGTTCATCCACGCTCAAGCTTTACGAATTACAAGGACAATGTCACATAGGAGTTGATAATTACCTTAATTAAGTCATCAATAGAAGAACCTTGGCTACAAACCCAGCATAACGTGGTGTTTCCCCAGATGAGAGGGAGCTACTGGAAGCCTTGCTCTATGCATAGTTTGCTTTTAAGCATTCCTTCACTCCGAAATTGGATTTTACTGGAATCAAATTACTTCAAAGATGACAAGCACACTTTTTTGTCCTTACCTGTGTTGTTCTCTGTGTGTACGTGTAAACGTGTGTGCAGGCTCGAGTGATGGCTACTATCGGCGTGACTCGGGGCCTTGGGGATCATGACCTGAAGGTGTACAACTCAAACATCCACATCAAGCCCTTCCTGTCCTGCTGCCCAGAGGTGAGCCAGAACCTCAGGAAGATGTGTGACCCACGCCCTTTACAAAACCGTGGCTTGTCAAAAAATGGTGATCTCCTAAAGCATCATTAATTTGCAAGCCCTGTCCTGCTTTGTAGGCCTTCATACTCCAAATTATGTGGTGCTGTAATATTGTAGTATCACTGTGAACCAAAGAGACCCATTACGGTAGTTTATCCCACTGTTTGAACTAGAAGCATTAAAGAGTTGTGAATTTGTCATTTACAGGAGCATTAAAGGAAAGTTTTTGTGAGCTTAAAATTATAAAATGCAAGAATTCCTCCAGGTAAAACTAACTAATCATGAACACTTTGAAAGGTACCAGCTGTGGTCTTCTGTCCATTAACTACCTACCTGCCTCCAACAGGTGAAGGTCTACGATCTTACTGAGCATGAGCATGGGCCTGATGATGTAATGGTTATGGGAACAGATGGATTATGGGATGTCACCACCGACAAGGAGGTTGCTGATGCTATCACATCCTTCCTGTCATGCTGTGAGCCCAATGATCCAATGAGGTTAGTTGTGCAACTTCTCAGTCTTTAATGGAAAGCTCTGCCCAATTTCTGTGGTCATTGCACTGTGAAGATTGATAGTCTCTAATTGAAGGGTTTCTGCTTAATTTCCTATTAGGCTCAAAGGGCTCTCTGGCTTTTTTCAATACCAAGACATTTGATAGTGTACAGTGTGGGCTTTTCCTGTTTAATTTTTAAAAAGTAAAGTGTTTCTAAGAGGATAACTGGTTTATCTGATAAATAAAAGGTGATTGTCTGCTTTTAAAAAAAGTTTTCATTAAATTAATTGTAACTGACAATATAAAACTTTATTTAGATAATTTATAATACTTGTGTAGTATTACTGCAAATTCAAGCTCTTCTGGCATATAAATTAGGTCAAGCTCAATATTGAGATTTCTCAATACTGCTTTCCCTCCCACTATAAACATGAATATGGTTTCAGAATACTAAATGAGTCCTTTAATCTAGTTAAAATGCTGAGTATGTTTAATATTTACAAATAAATGTAAAATATTTTAGTTTAGATTTAATAATTAATGCCTGATGTAGAATGTATAAGAATATTATTGATGCAAATGTGCGTGGTTTCATAATTTATAAATCATATGATTGCTCTTAAATAGGGACTAAAATGAACTTGTCTTGCTGAGCTGAGGGGAAATAAATATTAAGCTGCACTTCATTAATATAGCCACTAGATGTCCCAGTTAACTAGTTAATGTTGCCCTGTAATTGTTTATGTACGACCCGTATTATTTTTGTTATTATTGTTATTACAATTTGTTGATAGGAAAATTCAAGACTTTTTACTTTTTATGTGTTTTACAAAAGCAGCCCAGGTATACCTTTAATTATTAAATAGAAAGCTTTGACTGATGCGTCCTAGAACGAAAATGAAGGATCTTTGTACTGGACACAGTGAAATGTGCAGTTCTGTTTTAAAAGATGCTGCTGTATGTAATTCTCTTTGATGTCTCTGTTTCCCAGGTACACACTGGCCGCCCAAGACCTTTTGATGAGGTCACGGGGTGTGCTTAAAGAACGAGGGTGGCGGCTGTCCAACGATAGGCTGGGCTCAGGGGATGACATCACCGTGTTTGTGATCCCCTTGGCGGGACACAGAGCAGAGACATGACAGGCCCCGTTCCCAAACCAAAGACCAGGGAAAGTTCCCCGACTCAAGCCATGAAGGCCGACTAGAGAGCAAGGGGGGGGGGGGGGGGTGCAACAGACGCCATGCTCATACAGACACTTCAAGATGTGAGCGCCTACGCTGGCCCATCTTGCCTTCTCCTAGAACGCAAACCCAGACTCTTCATAGTGTTGTTGCTACTCACTTCAGGTGTTAGATCACATCATCCAGCATTCTCCCAGCTGGCTCTTAATGTCATTTTTTTTTTCTATGCCGTTTGCCATGACAAATCTCCATAGTTACCCAATCTTAGTTTGCCTTATTCAGCTGCGTGTTGCCAGTTTCAGGGCTTCAGCAGACAACATGGGTGTTGCCAGCAAAAACGGCATCCAAAAGGACATATCCCAAGGCTGGAACCCACCTGTGCAGATTAGCAGCATTGTGATCCACGTCATCTTTGTGGCTCGTGTACATTTCAGAAGTGTGGACTAGTGACATTGGCACAGGATTTCTGACTCATGCTCAAATCCTAAATGGTAACGACAAGGTCCCAGAGTGAGGTAGTGAACATGAACTGCTCCAATAATAAACTGTGCTAAAAAATGGGACCCCTGATAATTAAATATGTAGTAATTGAGGCTCTGTTCAGTGGTACTTAAAGTAATGATTATTCATTTCCTTTTACCACCAATACCTTGAGGATTTCTCACAAAATGTTTCATTAGCTTGCTGTGCTTATGATCTAACTATAAACAGCAACAAAGGACTAGCTAGTTAACTTGACCCCAATAAGACGACCAACTGACTTGTATGAGGCACAGGCTTAAGACATTAAGGATGGATGGGCATAAATCTTGTCTCTCCATCCTTTCTAGAAGACATTTTTTTCAGACTGTCGTAACTAATATATATTCTGCAAATCTGTCGTAAGTCTGTAAACAAATCATATTTTGAAAAATGTGCCACAGAACCAGTCGAGACTGCCTTTGCACTTTCTCAGGCGAAATGGTGGTACTGTACTCTTCAAAGCAGCCATAAGGTCTGTAGTGATTAGCTATGGAAGTACTAAAAGTATGTGGCTATGCATACAGAACCTTTATTTCTTTGTGGCAATGCGTTTTTCAACTTGCTTCGCAAACGTTCCAACATAGGGGTCTGCAGCTTTATTAAATTATTACATGCGGCCTAGTGAACGTTCATATTTTAATATTTTGTTTTCAATTTGTAAAGGTTTTCAGAGAGGTTAAGAATAAGAACGTACTGTATTGATCCATGACTGTGAAGGAACGCTCATGCAAGACTGCCTTACATTTTTTAATGTACGGGAGGCATATATGGCATGGTCTGCTGTCCGTGGAGTAATAATTTTGTTCTCACAGGGAAGAGATAGGGAGTTCCTTTCAAATATGCGTTTACTTTTCCTGTTTTTCCATCCTACTTTGTGTTCTTCATGTGCAGAGAGAATTAATCAATGTGTATAAAATTTAACTGTTTCACAGCTGTGTATGAAAATGGTTTATTTAAACTGTCACAAGTATTGTATAATTGTACAGTGTAAATTCGATCAGATTATCATTTGATATTTAATTGTTAAACTCTTTGGTGTAGACAAAATGTGTAGCTAAAATTGAAAAAATAAATCTTTTTTTTGTTTTTTTGTTCCTGTTTTGTCAGCTTCCTTGTTAAATTTAAACAGCTGGGTTTTAGTTCATAATGGCTAGGGAGTAAGTGGTGTTATTCCAGTATTAGACTGTACGTTCTTCTAATGTGAAACAAATGTGTGCCGAGTGCGTTATGAGGTTAAATACAGTTGTTTCCACTTAAACGGTGGAACATTACTACTAATAGCGTATTGGGCAAACAGAATAAGCATTATCCTCACACTGTATAACCTAATACTTTCCTGTGCAAACATTGACGTAATTATCTCATGATCTTAATGATCGAGATGGTGACATGGATCAAACAATATACTCGACTCGTGTTTTGCTTCTGTGCTCTTTATTGGATCTCTTTGACTTTCTTGCATCTGACTGGAGAGATTTTATTGCACGTTAAACCAGTGATTTAAGAATCACCCAACAACTTGGTACTGATACTTGAGAAAAAAAGGAGAACTGAAAACCGACCAAAGGAACAACATAGACGCCATTATCGTCGCTAACATTGACTAAACAGAAAAGACAAAAACAAAAAATCTTCAACATTGGCTTTGGTGTCCTGATGAGCACCATCTCAGAAGACTAGATTTAAAATAATTTTTAATAAAAAATGTATTTCGTTTCCCTCAGCGTAATGAAAAAAATAATGTTTTAGAACCCTATTATTAATTATATTACATGATGCATATTCGTAAACTAAAATTCGAAGCAACTTTAATGAAATTTTATGAACACATTTTGCTTGGGCCTTTACCTACTAAATGAAAATGGATCGCAGTGGCTACATTAAGAAGGACCCCCTCGATGTTATAAAAACTAACTTTCATTACCACGAATGTAAGTGCAGTCAATGTGTTGACGCCGATCTACTTCTCCCCAAATTCAAGAATTTTGAATAGAGACTTCACAGGACACATTTAAATATATCGACTGAAAAATTAGGTCAGAGGGAGATTATGTTTGTATGTCAGAACAATTGACGGCGCCTTAGGAAACATTTAGCTACTTTAAAACGATACATTGAGCTGTGATTTATTTTATTGTCTTACGCTTATGTGCCAAGTCTTCGTGTTTATTAGTTAAGTTTTATTAAGAACATAACGTTAATCACACATCATGGGTGTATTTTACTTCTTTTAACTAAGCTACATACTAACTCACCAGGTAATAAACATTGCTCCTGCACAAGAGTAAATATATACACAGTAGCAGACGTTTAAATTGAACGAAGCCTATTTAAAAAAATGGGACATACTAACAACTTCTGATTTGACGGTATTGAACGTAGCATAACTCAGAAATGAAAGACAAAATCAATGCGGCTTAAAATCATCGATTTAAAACGCCGTCACCCACACCCTACTGCCACCCTTCGGTTCTCCTAGCTCCCACAATCCCTGCTGTCTCAATGATGTCATTACTTTTTAACCGTGGAAGGAAGGAGATCCAAATTATTCTAACGGCTGCACCTCCTCCCTAACCAATAGAGATTGGGCGCAAATATCTCAAGCCGCCTTTTCCTAGATCCGTGGGAGGGTCTAACGTGTGTCAGCTTCGTTTCTTAGCAATACACTCACTTTAACACACTGCAGTAGGGGTGACAAGAGTGAGAACGGGAGGAGACAGAGTAGAATAAAAAAAGCACAATTGTGGTCAGAGGTAAGGATTTTTATTTTTATTGAATGGCATTTTCAATCCTTTTACAAAGGTGTAACGAGAGGTTTCAGGGTTTTTTAAATTGACAATCGTACTTTGCTCGAAGGAAAAAGTAGGCGGTGTCGTGGTTCGAGTACGCTAGTTAGTTTGGCAATCAACAACTTGATATGGTGCAAGCTTTTCCTCTTTTCTTTTTTAAACGTGTGTATTTGTTAAGGTACTACGACCATTTAACCTTTTTGGAAAGTTGTATTTTTTATATCTATGTTTTGACACCTGTTTTCTTGAAATTCGTCAGTGGGAGAATATTAGTTTATTGATATAGAGGCGACGTGGTCTACGTAGGCTACATAAAAACGCCTGTATTATAATTACACTAGTATTTCCTCGACAGTTGGGAATATTATATTTATATTTAAGAGATGGCTACAGTTGCCAAGTATGGTATATGGTAGTAGCCTACGAAGTAAGCTTCATTCTAAACTTAGCTCTTCGTTTTGTTTCGGTTTAAGGTTATATAGGACTGGTCATAAAATAGGGTAGCGTTGAAGGTAATTCATTACTTATTTAATGAGAATAGGTATATCTTAAGATTTAGTTGAAAAAAACCTAGTTTTTTACGCTATATGTATATGACGTATCTTCGATTTTTTTTCCGAGGAGTGGCGTGTTATGAGATTTTGAGGAAAAATGGTTTGTTTTAAGAATGTTTGGCTTAATCGCAGATATGTTTCATCTGCAGTATTTCCAAACTCTCCATTAATACGTGATTCAATCTAATGCTATGATATAGCCTAAAGAGTAGAGAAAACCGACTGTGCCTCAACGCTAGATACATAGTTGCATGCCTAAGAAGTTTTTCTTATCCTCGGCTTTTGGGAGGGGGACCTGTTTGACGACTTGGCTTTTTCGAGAGACATTCTCCGAAACTTAATCGGCACTTCAACCCGTTCTCCATCTTTTGTAGGCGTGGGAAGTTGCTCGAGTCTTGACTGTACTGGGAAAAAAATATATCCCAGGCCTCGGAATTCCTTGTGCTGTCTCACCCGTGAGACAGCGTAAGTTTGCGACCTCAGTAACGTTGTCACGAACTTTAGCAATACGTTTTTTAAATATTTAAGACTACAGATTTGTATTGATTTCTTTGTTTATCGTTCAATTTAATGCACTGGAAATTAAACATGATACAATTCTTCACACAGTAAACAAAACACTTATGTAAACTAAAATTTCAGGAAAAAAATTAAACGGGTGGTTGTTCAAAAGCATTGACATCTCAAAGTAAAACCCCTTTATTACAAATGATTACATTTTGTAATTCTTTCAATTCTGAGTCAATGAACAAGGAAAAGTTCACTTAATTCAAAAAGACGTTGCACTTTCCCCATGGAAGAAAGAGTAAGCTAGAGTTTAGCTTTTTTCACAACAGATTGAACTTTGTACATATGTTTTTAACTAACTAAGACTAAGTCACTATATTAACCTATCTGGGAATTGTAGTTCTTATGGAACTGCTACTACAGGATCTAAATTGGAAGTGGTTTATGACTAACTTAAAGCGTTTCACTTCAATAAAGACTGGTGTTACTTATTTTTAGTACTTTACATGCACCTGGAAATATCCAGTGTTTTTTTTCTTCCCATATTATACAACAAATTGTCAAGGAAGTCCTGAGTAGGCACGTTGTGGTATACCCCAATGACAAAAAGATTGATGGCAGGGAAATGCAACGACTTGTCTCGTGGTTTTGTGTTCCTTATAACTGGTGTCATTAGGGTTTCTCAGCCACTACGTTTGCTGTAAGTGGGGGCTGCGTTTACAAAGTTCACCTGACTGGGCACGTCTAGTCGTGTGTTATCAGATGTTAAATATATAGCTAAGAACATTTGTCGTCATTGATATAGTTTTGCTGTCTGACAGTGATTGTTATCATGTCACCTGGTGCATTCCATCGGATTGTGCACGTTTCTTCTCGCTTGGACAGATCAGTTAAGAATCTTTATAAACTAGTGTGAATAATGCAAGTGGCTAAGAATCAGTGCAAAGTTACTTTACCTCAAATTAAATTTTTAGTTTATATTGTTAGTCTGTTTTGATCAAAGGTTTGCTGTGACAAATCTCCCATGTGCTAGTACGTATTGTTCCCTTAAGCTTTATGAAAATAAAAAATAAAATGATAACTCACCTAACCCTGCCTAATGAACATGGAAACTTTACCTGGAACCCAGTTTATATTAAGATGGTGGATGGAATTGAAAGAAAGCCTCCTACATAAAGTAGGGAGATGTGTTGCAAGAGGACAGCTAATAATTCCTCAAAGGGGACAGCAAATCGCACAATATGGCTCCTGATCTCCAAATTGTATGACTTGTTCCTCCTTAGACAACCATAGCCTGGTCCCCAATCCGGAAAGGGACAAAAATAGCCTTTCTAGGCTGACTGCAAAGCTGTGATTGGGCAGATTAAAAATGAAGGCCTTTACAAGGAAGGTCTTATTTTGATACATTTTGTAGTACAAGGGTGTACCTGGTTGCTTTGGTCACCCTGCTCAAACTTTATGTTAAAAGTTATTTCAACCATTTATGAAGAGTGCGCTCTCAGTGGTTTGAATAAGGTTAGACAAATGTAACCTATGGAATTAAAAGAGAAACGGACAAACCTCTGAATAGTCCATTGTTCCTTATGTGTCATAGGCACAGGTCCTCCTGTTCAGATGCGTGATGGCCATATTTGGTTTAGTTATTTTGGTGGGATTTGTATTTTGGGTCATTGCAGTGGTAGATCTACGATGAAAACGAGTTTGCCTCAAGGCTGTAATCGTCTGCCAAACTTAGATAGGTAGAAAATTGAATGTGATTGAGATCCTCGTAGGTTACGGTTGTAGATTCGGTGTAGATTCGCTCAAAAACACTTAACACATTTTATGTCCCCAGGTTGACACTGTTGATGATTCACAGAGGACAAAAGAAAATGTATCTGATATTACAGATGTGCAGCAATGTTCAGTTGCTGATCATGTAAAAAGCTGCCTTTTTATGTCTGGGCTGTACAAACAAATTTCCTTTCTGACTTCTGCCTTGGCAAGCCTTTTTAGTTGCATAAAAATGTTTCTATAATTACCCAATGTGTATTTCCTAGCCACAGCTGTGTTTGGTTCCCATTTTAACAGCTTTGTTACAAAAATTCTTTGAAAGCATCACCAAGAGACCGGGTTGGAGTGGTGTGGACCCATGAGGGTAGGCCAGGCCATAGATTTGTTTTCGCCCCTTCCGTATTACCATTATTGGCCTTTGTATTGGAAAGTAAGGGTAATGTGGCCTTTTTAAAACCATTGATACCAAGTCTGGTGGGACCCCACAGTATCCTGAGATTCGGGGAATTGATTCAACTTATTAAGTACTTAAACATGAATAATGGGAATTTTATGAAGACGTGGTGCAATGGAATGGAGTGATTTGAGGATGAAGGTAAAGCATGTAACAGGGCCTATCCTTCTTTACATCCAGGTGATTAAGGCTGGAGAGACCAGGTCAAAGTGGTGCGGACCTACATGGGACAGGCCAGGAAATGGATTTTGTCACTCCTCCCATATAAAGAACCGGCTCGGGACCCAGTGAACACTGGTCTATACTCTATTAGAGTATAGACCAGGGTCTAATGCCCCTTTATGTACTGAGTAGCCAAAAACGACAAGGTCATGCGTGCATACAAATAGGTTCGAAATTCTTGTGTCGCTTCTATTATTGCCTCCACGTCTTACATTAAATTTTATTGTAATCGGCGCGTATTCATTTTTTTTCTGGTTTTCTGATCTTTAAGTCCAACTCCTGTCTGACAGGAAACCTGCTGTAATGTTGCTTGTTTATTCATCTTTCTGCCCTAGTATATATCACAGAAAATGGGAGCAAGTAGAGGCGTCTCGGTAGTCATGGCCTATTTTTGGCTCCCTAGCCGTGTCTTTTGAAGGAGCATTCCAGCATGACAGATATATAGGAAGCGCATACATTCCCGCTGTTCCTGGATATTATCATTGGCTTGTTTGGCCCAAAGGCGAATCCAGTCTTAGTAGTCCCCAAATGTAAATGGTGTGAAAATACATTTGGCAGCAAGTGATTTTGAATGCTGTAAGTTTAGACAACTCTTGTTGTCTAACATTCGTTGATTGTGACCATGAGGCGGCTCACAAATGGCGACACCCAGGCTGGGGTGGGATAAATCAGCAAATTGTCTCTTGGGTTGTCGCTAACGAGCAGACTTGCAGTACCGTTGAGGGGGACGTGCCTCACCCACTGCACTGAACCTCTAATGCGGGTTGTGTAGCTTGCAGAGTGGAAGAAAAAGGGAAAGGTTGAAGGCTCGAAGGCAACTATGACTGTACTTCCTAACCCTCCCTGTGTATGGCAGCAAGATTAATGGCATTGCGCTGAGATGTATTCAAAGAATTTGCGGTTCCAAATTTGGGTGGAAATGCAAATAATTGGCGATTCCCCATTTATTTTAATAACTTGTGTAGCCTTAATATGATGTCTAACAATTTGCCCTGTTTGGATGCTTGATGTGAGTTGCTAAGTGAAAAGCACAGTGAGTCATGAGTTGCACGCTGCCCTAATCCAAGATCTCTGCACGTTATGCCGCAAAGAACTGACGTTAGTATAACATTTAGTCACAATATCCCGAACAGTAGGCTTCAAATGTGCAGCTTGCTTTTTTCTCCTAATGGACACTGAGACATCCGCAATACCATGTCTGCTCCTTTTCACCTTATTTAGTTTTCAGTCTCAGAAATGCGCTGGAGATGTTGGCAGTGGCTCCTTCTTTTGTGCCTGTTGATGATTGGGTTGCAGTTTTCTGTGTTCGCTGAAACAAAAAATATTTTACTCCACCTTCAATGGTGTTTGCCATGGTGTTACCACAACTTTGATCGCCCTCACTACCTCACCCTCATGGAAATCAACATTTTTTTGTCTCTGTTCCTCATAGAGAAAGGAGATATTACAATATTGTAATAAAATAAAATAATTTGAAAGCCATTTCTCTTATTACTTTAACGGTGTCACAATTACTAGACTAAGCCAAAATGGAATTGTAGTTGGTGTGCAATATGGCCTGCCAGTCGCAGCAGTCCATCAGTTATTGAATTGCCCAATTCCTTTTTGATCAAAGCTCTGTTAGCTGGCTAGCCTGCAGTGGAAAACATCTGGTTGCTAGGACACATATTGTCAGTTTGTGCATTTGTAAAGTTGGTGTAAAAGGCCGATGGTTTAAAACAAGAACAACAAGAAACATTACGTAATTATTTCTGAAAGAGAGGCTACCTCTCTAGATTGGAAATGAGTTTGGATTTAAAAAATGTTATGTTTACCTGAGTGCAGTTCTGTGCAAGTTATGCTTGCGTGCAATCTCTTTTGACACACAATTTGTAAAATGCTGCCTCCTCTTCCAAAAAATTCAATGTATAATTATTGACCTTTAAAAGTAGCTTCTTCTGATGGCATTTTGTGATAAATATCGTTACTATCCAAAATTTTGACACTTATTCTATTTCCAAGCACTAATCCCTCAATAAAATAATTGCCCTCCCTTTGTTTTATGGATTTTTATGGTTAATTTCTGGCCCAGAACTACTTAATAAGCTTAGTACCACATTGTGTAATCGCAGCCATATTAGACCTTATACTGGGCAGAGAGAACCCATGTTGTCTTGCTTCTCAGTACTCTTTGATAAATAACTTTCTTGTGACGTGGCAACATTACAAAAGGATTTTGAGTCATGTGGACGGTGCTGGCTTCTCCCGGTATGGCTGTTGTGGGGACTGAGAAAGTATGTCTGGGAGGCATGATTGGAAACTGGTAAACCACACATTTGCGGAACTAAGTGCATCTTGGGAGAGTACAGGTTCTCCCCAGTTACCTCAATAATGATAAATATAACAATTTTCTTTTTTAATTGTGGTGCACATTTACTGTATTTTCCATTATTTATGACCCTGTGTCAAATTAATTACCAATAATATACAAAATATATCTCTGGTTTTAAAGATGATCGGCAGCATGTCACAATGATGCAATTAGTTATGAGCTTGGTCAATGTCAAATAATGTCACGTTAGACTGATGGACTACTATAAACAGACTGGTGTCTTGTATATATTATGAGATATATTAGTCTAAACTTTTTGTCTGGGTTAGCTAGCTAGCTAATGCAAGCTAGCTAGCAATGATAGGTTAGGCAATTATTGTTCAAGTTTGGTTTTCAAATGATCCACTTTTTTGTATGTTTTTAACCATATATTTTAACATTAGCTTAGGCTAGAGGTAATAGCGCAAATTCTACCTCCGCTCTATCCAATCGCAGTCCTCCGTGTTTAGCTATATTCAATTCTAAATACTTTCTGTCAAGATCAAAATGTTTAGTTTCCTGTAGGGTCATTGTGTGGCCTAATTACCAACATAAGGAAAATTAGGTCTATAATGATGGTTTTGGTGCATTCTTGGTGTATAATCTATACTCTATAATTGCGTCCAAGGCTCCCATTTTCATATTTCGAGATTCATATTCTTTCACCAGTTTTCTTGAGGTGGTAGTTGTCGGCGCCAGCCACTTAGCCGGCATTTGGCCAGCTTCCAGGGGCTGATGGAACTTGGCCGTTTGTCTGCGTGCAGCTAAAGTTGTGGGGAAGGGGATTCGCATCTGAGGTAAGATGCAGGCATGGGGAATCTCAAGACACATAGCTACAGTGACAGACGCCACTTGCTACTTTAACGTGCGGCACTATAACATTAGCTACAGCAAATTGTGTTGCTTTAAATTCCATTCAAGGGAGGAACTGATCTGTATATTTCTAAAGAAAGATTGTATGAAATTTTACTTGTCCCGGACAAGCAGACAACCCTTAATGTCGAGCCCTGATGTCTGGGCGTCCTGCAATGAGCCCCAGAAACACAGAGACCATGCAAAAGTGTGGATGGATTTCATCAGTCCATCCACTTTCCATCATTTGGTCTTTTCACCATCGACTGGAAGAGAATAGCCCCTGCATTGCGGATACATAAGCATTAAACGGAAGTATAAAAACAAAGTAAGAGAGCTTGGTTACCTCGGGCAGGGGGCGACAGTCTAGTCTATACGATGAAGCAGTTACACGTGTGTACATCTGATCAATTTACCAATCAGTTTAATGAATAAGAAATTGTAATGAATGATCAAACATTGCTGTCGCTGGTCTGTGATACTGACTAATTAATAGTGAGTGTGGGGGATGCAAAGGATTAGGGGGAAAAAAGCCTAGCAGACCGTGCAGTGACACCGCCTCTGCCCACTGCCCTAATCACTGGTGCTTTGGCTCTGGCAGAATCTGACCCAAGTTGCTATACAGAGTAAAACTGAAAAGAAGGGGTGGAAAAATAGGTCACAATGAATTGACTGTATAACAGAAACTTTGCTAAATAAGGGCATTATTTTCAAGGTGCATTGCATTTCTTCATTTGTAGCAGAGAGGTTAAGCAAAAGTTTGCAAAATGATTGCAATACAGTTTATGTGATGAGAGAGACAGGAAAACTAGCTGCTTTGATAAAATAATTTAGTCCTGAAACTGAACTTGACTAAACTACCTTCCTCTAATTCTGGTGTTTCTGATATTAGGAAGTGTTTGTTACCTCAAAGGGACTAGTGGGAGAGCATACTGTGTGAAAGTTATGAGCACACTCGGGCACAATGGAGACAAGACCCTGAGAAATTTACCAATAGCTATGGGCCATGTCTCAATCAGACGACTAACCCCCATATGAACTTTGTCCCATTTTCCAAATGTGCCCTGGCAGCTAAAAACATCCTCATACCTCCCCCCCACACACCAACATTATTTGGGTAGGATGAAGAATCTAGAGAAGTCCTATGTTCAGACCACTCATGTGGGTCACATGAAGGGTTACATCATCAAATTCCTTAAAGATTAATGATTTAAACATCAATAAACTTTAAGCAAGTTGGCCTCTAGAGGTGAATTGTGTTGATAACCTTCATTTTCACTTCACTACAAGAGTGCTGAATTCTCCATGTAATGGTGTAGTTTCCCTGACAGTAGCCTAGGAACGAGTGAATCCAAGCACAAACTGGATGAGCTGTTCTAGGGAGGGACTGCATTGAGCACAAGGTTCTTGAGCGTGCACACACGCACACATACGCCATCACAGAGCACTAGTGGAAACCAAATAAGCATTAAGTTTTGTACCCTGTACCTATAATACGCAAGTGTCCGGCTGTAGGGGAAAGCAAGAGCAGTAATGGTCTTTTTATAATCGATTAAAATCGAGTGTTTTTTTCTTCCTATCCCCTAAATGCTTTAAGAAGCTGTGCTTTTTGAGTCGCATAGCGTACAGTGGGGGAAGGAGGGAGACCCCTTTGCTGCTCAGACAACACCAGTTGCATAAATCCTTCTGGCTTGGCTCATAGGAAACTTTGGGGCGATGAACCATTGATTATTATTGCAAGGTTGTGACCGCAGTTGTCACTGGAGGACGACCATTCTCCTTCTGGGGTTAGCATCTCGCATGGCTCGACTGTAACATGGGAGGGAACTTGGTGGACTTGGTTGCATTCCTTTTAGCTAGTGCTCTGCCCTCCACAGAACAATCCTGGCCCACCCACCCCATCAGAGACATACAAGAAACATGTGGACCAAATTAAGGGTTCATGCAAACCAATAACTTCCAGGCAAATGGCTAACCAAAGGTTACGTCGAATTAGCAAAAAAGATCAGACTTCATGAGTTTAGTTGCATTACATGTAACCTTCTGAGTTATCTACCGCCTTCGCTTTACTGGTAAAATGATTGAATTGAATAAGTGTTCGACCTTTTCCCTCTTACAACATAGATATGATTAGGACACATAGCACAATCATCTCTATCTGTACAGACAATCATGGCTTTGAATGATGAACAACACTACTGCTGTTGCTTTGTCATTACAAAGGCTTGTTTCACTATTCGTGGCATTGTGAATCCTACTGCAGACATTGTTTTAAGGGTGGACAAACTGCAATACTTATCTTCTGGAGCCATCTTCTCTCATATTTTTTTTTATGTGATAACATAACATTTTTCTTATCAAAGTTTGTTCAACATGGTCAGGATCTCCCGCGTTGAACTCATATCCACATTCTGTAGCCTGGGCTACTGGTCATGCCTGGACTCAACTAAAAACAACTTTTCTTGCAGTTGCTTTAATGTGCTGGAAAATATCTTGATTTTTGTCCATCCTCTGTTTTATTTACCATGGTGGAGGAAGGTAGTGGGTTAATTATGTATTCCCAACACTTCCTTTTTTAAAAGCATTGTGAAAGCTTAGAGATTATTTGATTAGCCTAAATTGCTTCCGGGCTAAAATATGCAATGTCCGGTAGTGCAAAACTGTTCAGGTTCTAACTCGTATTGTTAGGTGAAGGCCATTTTGTCTATTGACCGTTAGCCAATGCTCTTTGTATGAGTTGTAATCATGAAGGTTGGCAGGTAGATTGAGTTAATTAGTCTCCATTTACAGAGCTTATTTGATTAGGTAAAGACATAGTGGAAGGTGCTAAATCCATAAGACTAGAGGACCCTTTTAGGATGCAACGATATTTTGTGGTTCATTACACCAGCGGGACTAGGAAAAGCAAACTGCCAAATTGAATCGCAAATTGCGAATGTGTCTTTCTGGTAAGATTCCTCAACTCTATTGGTTCAAAAGCCATTTTTAAGGAACATGAAGTAGTTGTACACCCAAGAAAACGGAGGAGTGCATGTTGAGCTCTGCTGGATTTGGGGTGCAGTAAAACCAACCCTTTGAACACACCGAAACTGCTGCCGCTAGAGAAGGTAGAGCCTATTCTTACTGATATTGGTTGGCTAAACACTGTAGTGGACAGCAGGATGGCACTAACTGGCTTCCTGTGGCCTCCTTGCATGACAAAAGGCGGCAAGTCAGAACCTCTAGAGGGACTCTGTTGGTGAAGGAACTCGCCCAAGCACAGTCTTGTGAGCTGGAATTTGAAAGGGTTCTCTCAGCTCGTCTAAAACAAGCATCTCCGAACGGCTTCCCAGGTACCTGCAAGGCTTGCTGTAATGCCGAGAGGGATGTGGCTTTTTTTTTTCTAGTCCAAAAGAGATTGGGGGCTTGAAGGCGATTATGATTGGAGAAGACTAGCCGTACTTCCTCACCCTCCTTGTGTGTGTTGGCAGAATTCGTCAGCACCTTTTTTGTAGCCTTTTGTTTGTGAATATAGTTTACAAGACTAAGTTAAACTTGAAAAGCATAACAATTTTTAACATTTAGATTATGGGAACGACAATTATCAAAAAGGATAGATTTTGTTGTTATACAATTCAGATTAGCTATAAGCAATACTTTGATCGTGCAGCCTAGAATCATGGGTGTTTCACAAGCTATCAGCACCAGAGTTAAATACTCCTAACAAGGTTAAGCTGGCTGCTTTTGGGATATGTCTCTGCTAACATATTAGGTTTGGCTACACCATCGCATTGATTTTCCATTGAGGACGCTCTCAGATAAAGCTTCATTCATCTTGCAAGAGAGGAGAGCAGTCGCACACAAATTGCATATGCTATTCTCCCTGTTACTTTTCTACCTTCGGGTTTTTAGGGTCTCTTCTTCTGAACTCTTAATGCAAATCCTGTGCCTTGCATTCAACCGTCAGTCCCCCCCATGTCTTATGACATCTGGTTTTGTTCTGTCGAAGGACTGGCGGTAAGGGGGTTTGTTTGTTTTACCAAAACACTCTATCTGTGTGTTACTGCACTTGAAGCTAGACAAATGCTCAAGTACACGCTCTAGGTTGGCAAGTAAGAATTTGTTTATTAGGTCCAAACATTAATAATACAAGTAAATGCCTATCCCATCCAAACCCGCCTGTCTCAATTTATTACATAATTGCCTCTCGAAACAAAAAAAGAAACCCTTGCGTAGCTCTGAGCATTTGGCTAGCCGGTTTCTCTCCACTTCTCTGCTCTTGTCATACGCGCCTGGCCGAGTGAGGGTGTTGGTTCCATCGCCATTTCCTTGGCCCGGGCCTTCTGTTGTTGCTCGGCCTGTACAAACAGAGCGGCTGCCAAGAGCCCATCCCCAGCAGAGGAAGTGTATTGTTTTGTTTCACAGGGTGAGCCCCTGTGTCCCGGTACTCTCCCATTTGCAAAGCGTCGGCCATGTCTGTACAAAAGTGCTGGCCATTTCCGAGCTGGGCAGCAGTTTTCCACGGGCTCCTACCAAGACAATGGCTCTTTATCTTCACAGCGTCAGTTTTCAGACATTCAATCTGCATTCCTCTACAAAGCTCTATGACTGTGAGGGGAAAACCTGGATGTTTTTACATTTAGGCTAACTTTTTTTTTTTTTCTGTGGTGTTTGTTTGAATTGTTTGAAAGACGTGCTTTTGTTTAAAGTAACTTTTTAAAATCTAAATTTTATTATAAACTTTCAAAGATTATATATACGGTGTAAAGAATATAAAAACTACAAATAATTTTCCACGCACTAAAGATGGGCCCTCATAACCACATATCAGGGTACACCATCTTTAGTAGCCACAACCTCTAGATACTGTGAATGTTGGAAATTCAGAGCATTACGTGCCAAGCACTACCCTTCAAAATGAACAAAACCCTATATTTCCTTTTAATGTTTTCTCATTCATTTCGGTTTGTTTGTAAATCTAATCCAGCGTCCATAGTGGACAATGCAGGAAAGCATGCAAAATATTAACTAAACTTAAATAAAGCAAATTACTGTTTTGGCTTATATCGCAGTTTCGGCTTCTAGGACAATGATCTGTAGTATGGGATTTGTTTTGGTAAAGACTCCAACAAAGCAGACATTTCTTAAATTCGGTCTTAGCAGAGTTGACCTGATTATTGTAAGTTCATACTTATTCAAAGCACGAAAGGAAATGGATGGATGGGTGGGTCCTTGCAGCGCAATTCAGAGCAGGACTAAGGTCTTTAAGGAAGCAATACTCCATTACGAGCAAATTTCTTGACTCCATTCACTTTATATTGTACATTTAATGTCATGATTCCATAAAAATGTCAACACTGTTTCATAATTAATTATTCAATATATTCAGAAATGAAATAATATATAACATTGTTTGGGAAATAATCTGCAAAGACAGGGCACTGCGATTTACTGCTTTGTAAAGCTGGATTCCATAGTCTGTCAATAACTGAAATTGCAAAAGGTAATTACTGTTGTAGTGAGGTTGGTCTCTAAGCCCTTTATTTCCAAAGATTTTAAAGAAAGGTCAGCCATTTGTTTGTTAAAGGTCTCCTAACTTTGAATGTAATCTAAAGCTGCCTCGTAGTGAAGTTGATTAATGGAAATGGGGCGCTAGCTTCTATCATAAGGAACTTCTCTCTTGGGGAGGAAGCGATACAACTGACCTGGTTTTGTCTTCTCAGTTTCTCTGGTCCACTTTCCTGCTAAAATAATCTGTGTCCTCCCATGTATGCCCTGAGAACATAAATAGCTTTTTCTTTGACATGAAAAGTGTTGTCTGGAAGAGTGATTCCAAGCGATTCCTCATTATTCTGCATCATGGTGACTGTGCAGCCGCTGGGGTATGGAGAAGGAGAGCGGTATGCAGGGAGGTTTGCTGTACAGCTGGCTTCAGGTATGTGGTAAGGGCCAGAACAGGGCTTGTCAAGAGCTGAAAATACTCCACAGGTGTGCCACTGTCACTTGGCCAAGGTCTGTGCTGGCAAATAATGTTTGTCAGTTTTCCAGCAGCAGAAATAGGCATTAATCACTATTCTAGCATTGCCTAGTTTCAATGCCAACCGAGCAGAACCCATCAAACTTGACGAAGCCACTTTCTTTTAATTCAGGCATTTATTTTTCTTCCAAGATAAGGGGAAAAACTCAAGGAGACCATACTGGACATAGAAATTGTAGAGAGAAAAATAGCATAGCAAGTGGTAGAAAACCAAAACCACCGGGCAGCCATTTCAATGCTGATGATAAACGGAACTCCCAGGAAATAAACAATTCAGGAACTCTGTGTGTGTTAACTTGCCTTTAATTTCCAACTGGGTTGAACGAGCTCACTCTGTGGAAATAGTAAGTGAAATAGTCTGGTTAAATTAAAGGGCCACTTCCTCCACTTGTCAAACCCGGTCCATTAACTAAACAAGCATTGTGTTGTTAAAATTGTTGGAGGTTTATTCCTTCAGAATCTGGGCCCCCTAGTTTAGTCAGAGCACTGTCTGTGGTGTAATCCCTAACTTGCATAGAGGTCAAAATGTCAGTGACTGGTGTTTGAGACTATATCTTCAACCGAGGATGTGGTCCATTTCCTTGTCCCTCTTTTTACCCCTGGTTGTCTGCTTGTGGGAGTCTATTATTGACTGACCTCTGTGTACATCATTGCTCACAGGTTGGCCGAGGTCCTAAATGCTCATGTGTGCCGGCAAGTGAGGAGAAAATGTTCAGACTACTTTCAGCATGCAACAAAATGATATTTCCGTGTACATAGTTCTAAAGGTTGTTGGCGTGGGGGATGCAAACTTTGCCCAGTTATATTTTTATATGTGTGATTGCTTTGCTGCGTTTCCCCTGCTGTGCATGCTTCATCCTTGCAGTTGCCATGAAACCATTGACCAGCTGACACTCCGTGATGTAGGAATCAGCATGCTTCAAAAGGGCCACTAGCATTATGCTCTGCAAATAAACAGGGCTACACCTGTGTGCTACTGTACACAGGCCAACACCTGTATTAGCCTCACTTATAGTAGAAGTGGAAGACCTGTCAGCTGGTTTATTCATGTCAAAATAGGTGATACAGATAAAACGGTATACAGTTAAGCAATCATGGATACTAATTAAAATGTTTATTTTTTTAAGTCAGTCATTCACGGAGTTTGTGAGCTGGTAAAATTAGTACCCAAACCCCTGTGCCACCCTTGTTATGTTGGGCAGCATGATATGTTGAGTTGGCTGGGACAGCGTTATCATTTAAAACTCGCGATATGGTGTGACTCACGATGCTGGGCCCACAATTTGAAACATAGGAAGTAACATTTTCATATTGAAATATAAGTATAGTTAATTATTTAGTAGGTTTTTTTTTTTTTTCTTAGTCACAATGCATTGTTCATAAAAAAGTTTAAAAAAACATCACAAAATAACGTTTTCCTACAGTCAATGTCTAGCAAGGCAGGTCAATTAAAAGTCATGCTGTAGGAAAAATTGCATTTAATATATGAGAATTTGATCAATTCAGGCCTCGGTCTACAAATAATTTGAAAATTTAGCTATTAGCCTCTGGCTGTAATACTTGCTAGTGGCTTCAGAGCATTGAATTGCTGTAACCGGAGTCCATGCTGTCTAATATTGGGTCGATTCACACCCTGTATGTTTGAATCTGAAACACAAAAGGAAAACATTTCTATCTTTAAGGTAGCATTCTGACGATTAAACGGGCTCAATGTCTATACATTTATATTGGCATAAAATTTCACCATTAATATTCTGACTACTAATTTTATTTGTATGTGTTATATTAATTATTTTTGGTATATTTATGCATAGATGATATATTAAAGTATGAAACGGTTATAATTAAATGTATAAATGCAACAACCAATAAAGAAAAGCCTCAAATTTAACATTAATAATAATAATAACTCCAGATTTGAGTCCTAGCAAATAGCAGATGACGCTTGGTCAGGTAAAGTCATTCCAGGGTATACTACATCGGATCCCGCTTTCCTGACCACCTTCAACCACCTTTCATCATGTTGAATCATGATTCCCTCCAGTGTCTCAGAATTTTACAATCTGGTGCGTCACTCAAGCTGTTACTCTGTAAATTAGTTGAAAAGTCATCATATTTATTTATTATTCTCTCTCTCAACATCACTACCCCTGAAAACTCATCTAGGTGTCTTCATCCTAAAGTCAAACGTCTGACCTCTGGTCAATAGAGTGCTTAAATGGCAAAGCAAATAAATTCAGAAGCCAAATTTATCGTTGTTGCTACGTTTTAGATGGACGGACTTTTAAAGAACAACAATGGGAGTGAGGGACATGCGACCAGGCCTAGTTAAAGACTACAGACGCAAAGACCAGCTCAAGCAGTAATAGCTCTGCCAGTATTGAAGTAGTTAAAAAGCCCTCCTGTCACTTCTGCAGTTTGCTGTTTTGGTCTTAACTAACAAATGCAGCATTGCAGTTTCCAGGGCAGCTTTTCCTCATTTCCGCAGTAAGAGAGGAAAAGGGTGGGGTTAGAAAATAGCCTGAGATCACCTTCCGTTTTATCCCAGCTTGTCTCACCCCTCCTTCCTTCTCTTGTTTTGTCATTTGTCCAGATCTTGCCCTGGGATGTTTGGGATCTGCTACTGCTGATGGTTCTAATCTTTTTGTACGCAGTAATGAGATTAAAGTTTCAGACCCAATGACATGTCACAAAGTAATTTTTTGCAACTATAATTGTAAAGTAAACTTGGCTTAGTTTTTTTATTCTTTCTCCTCATTCCACATAACCAAAGTCGTTTCTTGAAAGTGCCCATCTTTCTCTTCCTGTCTGACACCCAATTCAGCAATGCCCTGCTACACTGTATTGCGCTGACTCGTACTCTTGTTTCCTCTCAGCAATGGCAGCCATTCGGAAGAAGCTGGTGATCGTGGGTGATGGAGCGTGCGGGAAGACATGCTTGCTTATTGTCTTCAGTAAAGACCAGTTCCCCGAGGTCTATGTGCCCACGGTGTTTGAGAACTACATCGCCGACATTGAGGTGGATGGAAAACAGGTTGGTACATAGACATGATGTAGACCAATTCTTATCGCTTAATTTTAATGTTCCTAGCGTGGTGCTCCCAACGCTAGGTGTCAGTCATGGAGACCCACCACACTTTACACACGCAGCTGTCATTTGTCAAGTCCTTCGACGTAGACCTCTGAGTGCTATATTTTGGAAGTTTAACCTGTTTTTTTTTTTGTTTTTGTGGTGATTGTAAGTAGCTTCATGTATAAGCAAGCCCCCTGGACGAGACCTCACTTTATCCCAGAGCAATTGCAGTGATGCAGTGCCAGATCGTATCGGTTTTCAGCTTCCTTTATTTAACTATGCTGGGAATTCAACTAAAAAAAACCTCAGCTTTCAGATTGTGTAGGCAAAACACTCTGCTTGTGAGTTCAAAAAAAAAAAAAAAAACGTTTAATTTTAAACTTTGACAATTGAGTTTCACGTTTCATTTTCCCGGTAGCTTTTCCTGTTCTCCCGTCCATTCTTTTCTTCATATTGCAAAAGTTTTAAAAAGCTGTGTTTGCAAATAGCACATTCCTCTAATATCAGAGTTTTACCAATTTTAGACTATTTGTCTATTAAGTTATAACTATGTTTGCTTACTAACCAAGGCACAAACACCCAAGCAACCTATATCCCATTTTTCTGATGTTCACATTAACCTCAAATGTTGTGGAGTGAAAGGCCTATACTGGATTGAGAATTTACTTCATTGCTATGTTAAATTTCTTAGTGTACCAGGAAATATCTGTATTTTCCTGCTTCCTCCATTGACTGGGAACATGTGAGCTCCCTTAACCCCACCCCTTTGGCACCCTTAAACTATACTTGATTAAGATGTGACTCATTTCCTGTAACAGGAGGTGGAGTTCAAGGGTTTGAACAAGAGGTAGGGAGTGACCCACCCAGGGTTGGTGAAGGCAGAACTGAAGTTAAAGTTATGTCCCCCAGAGAAGATCTCCCAGAGAGCAGCTTCCCAAGAACCCCTTGGTTAAGGATAAGATGAGTGAATGACTCCAAATCTTCTGACTCCAGGACACACCTTTCTCATAATTTCTCTTCTCTTACTGGGCAGGCAGTTCTAAATATAGCTCAGGTTTTCTTTTTCCTTCCAAGTGTTGATGTAGTCATTCCTGGGGATTGGCCGGTCTTTTTACTTACCTAGTTAGTTTCCTCCTCCGTACACCTCGCCACTGTTGTGCGACATACTATTCTAGGTGAGTCAAATAACGTCCACTTCCTTTCAGATCAACTGTAATTTTTTTGAGCTGTAAAGAGTGATGTAAAATAGCAACATCACCTACATCATTGGATTGCAGCTTTGAACCTCGAAGGCCAGGAGCTTCCTGATTTACATTCCACCTAATCTCCTCATTACCTAGTTTAATTCATTGGCTGTTAGATTGTACGACCATGGGCTCTGTCCTTGCTCTACAGTAACTAGCTGTGTAAAGCGATCTATACAATGTGCTGGATTGCGGCTCTCCAGAAGCAGAGCCAAGAACCAGATCCGGCGTCATCCTGATTAGCTGCCCTCCTGCCTGTCCCATTTAGTGTGAGCCAGTAATCCCCTGACCCATCATTGAAACGCCTCAAAACCTGAAGGCTCTCAAAGTTCATACCAGTTTCTGAGTTCAAGCTCATCGAATATGCAATTTCAAATGTAAATGCATTGGTTTTGTAAAATGTGTTACAGATACTTAAAATAAATTATATTTATTTATATTAATATAATAATAATGTACAAGTTTTTGTTTTTATTGGAACAGTTTTGCACTCTCATTTAAGGCTAGTATCTTTGTGTGTTGGCGATGCCCACTGCTGGTGTGTCACACACCTGTCCTGTATCTGTTCATTGTCTACGTCCACCTGTTATATCTACTGTACACTTGGCAGTTGTATTGTGTACTACACATTCCATACTGAGTCTGTCAGCATCTTTCATCCTTTCTGTAACATTTCCAAAGCTACAACCACACCACATGTTGATTGTATCTTTGTGTGTCTGTCTATCCTGCACGATGATATAAAGTGTAACTCATCCTCACCCTCTTCTGTCTGTCTCTCCCAGGTGGAGCTGGCACTGTGGGACACAGCAGGCCAGGAGGACTACGACCGACTTCGACCGCTGTCCTACCCTGACACAGATGTAATCCTCATGTGCTTCTCCATCGACAGCCCGGACAGTTTAGGTAGGCAATGAGGCCCAGGCTCTGACCCCAGCAGCAGCACATTGGCTGTTTTATAAGCAGTTCCTTGTTTATTTATCTTTACGTGATGGGGTTAACAGATATAAGATAGGCTGCAGATAGCCTGTGCCAGAGTTATTGACAATGCAGTACTATTTTTTAATTCACCGTTGAGCTGTTGAAGGGTGGCATCTTACCTGCTTGTTCTTCCACTAGATGAGAAGATGAAGTGTACATTTTCTTTATCGCTACACATCTCCCAAGCATCCTGGCTTTTTGCTTTGTGAAGATTACTTTGAGGAATTTTTTAAGAAGGATTGATTTACAGTGATTCAGGGGGTCTTGCTGTCTTCTACCTGCTCATGCCTTATCTGGATCTCTTGTGATACCGACAGCTGCTACATAATTCGTGGGTGTGTAATGGGCAATTATGACTCATCGCAGTTTAAAATGCAAAGAGTGGGCGGACACCAAGCAGTACCCTTAAGGTCTTGCTGATTTTGTTTCCCCTACGTTTTTCTGCGATGAACACTAAAAATAAAAGCACTATCGAGCTAATGGAATCCACACCATAGCAAATGAGTAGGCGGAATTATAATTCCTAACCAAAACCGTTTGTCAGTTAAGCTAATGAAGGAATATAAACAATATTTCTGTCATTTGTACAACTGTATTTGTAAATATGCAGACAGATTTGACGTCATGATTATATGAGTGAAAAAGGATGGTACATTGTTTACTGGTGTACCTTCAAAGAAGGCCCTAACCCTTAAATATTCTTGAATATAAACAAATTATGTTGAATGTGTGAACTGCTAGTACATCTGGGTAAGGAAATTAATCAATGGATCAGCAGGGCAAATTATTATTAAGGAACCAGACCGGGAAGTTGACCGGTTCATGTCACCAGGAAGAGTTGCTGCTACTGAATAAAGTACTAGGCCTTGATTGCCTGTAACTAATGATCAGCCGTAATATAATAAGGTGTATAAAGTTGTCGGCAAGTTTTCTTTGCCACCTGTGAGGCAAATAGTTCAATAATGGTCAGAATCATCAAAAATTCATAGCATGCATGAGCCTGCATGTAGTACAGTGCTTTTATTGTAGCACACCCATTTGTCCTCCACAGAAAATATCCCGGAGAAGTGGACCCCGGAGGTGAAGCACTTCTGCCCCAACGTTCCCATCATCCTGGTGGGTAACAAGAAGGACCTGCGGAACGACGACCACACACGGAGGGAGCTGGCCAAAATGAAGCAGGTGTGTAAGGAGGCAGTGCAGTGCTGGGACGAGAATAGCAGGAAGTCAGCATTTTAAAGCCTGTGTATAGCTTTTTTTTTCTCTTTTACTGAGTATGTATGTTTATGTATTTGGGCAGCAAATTTGCAAGTGAAACAATCGATACATTTATTTATTTGGGGGGGGTCATCAGTAATTGAAAATACTTGTCTGAATGGCATTCTCTCGCTCTTATTTTATATATGAAAAAATTGAGTTTAACCACCTATGTAAATTGCCGTACTTAATTGCTCACAATTCTCTTATCCAGAGAAATGTCTGAAGTACCATAGTTCAAGTTTTATACAGTTTATAGACCTGTGTACATATTATGTATGATATGGGTTTATTTTGATGTATTATACGTATGAAAGATATAGCTATTTTGTGTCAAAACTGTGTTCGATAAGTAAAATTTCAAACCAGGTTACATTCCCATTACATTGAAATCATGCATGTTCAGACTCTCGAGGCATCTTTTTTCGGGGCCTTTCAGGAACCTGTGAAGCCAGAGGAGGGCCGGGACATGGCCAACCGCATCAGCGCCTTCGGTTACTTGGAGTGCTCAGCCAAGACCAAGGATGGTGTGCGGGAGGTATTCGAGATGGCCACCAGGGCGGCGCTGCAGGTGCGCAAGCGCAAGAAGAGGGGTGGCTGCCTGCTGTTGTGAAGGGGCTCAGGGTGGCGCCACTCAGCATCTGAAAGAAGAAGAAAACAGGAGTTACCCTTACCAAAACGGCATTTTGTACTGTATCTTACATTTCACGCAAACAAGAGGCGCGGAAAAGAAAACGCAATCACACATTTAAAAGACTGGGCTATCTCTCAAGTTAGAAATTGATATTTTGAACTTGTCTTTTTCCTTTTCTTTTTCTTTTGGCACTATGGTTTTTTTCCTCTTTTTTTTCCCCACCAGCATATCTTCCCATTTGTACAACGAGGAAAGGATAATAAATCTATGTATGTATATGTATGCACATATATATTTTGGTGTCTCTCCCCCATCATGACATTCTGTGCTTCTGCTGGCTTCATTTATGTAGGGCAAAAAAGCAAACCGACCATCCTAAAGTTCCTTGAATTTCACCCGGAACAAAACATGGGTAAGAGGAGAGTAAAAAAATTTTTTCAGAGGGTTCTGTTTCCATCAGTTCATAACCAGTTTTTAGTAACGTTTTAGGAACGTTAACTGGGTCAGGTTTTTTCCCTTCCCTTAAAGGGCTCTTAGCCAATGTAAAGATGTCCAACGTGCCACAAGCTTATATACCGAATTGGCCCGTTTTCATTGTCAGTGGCATCTCCCACGTCCCCTTTCTCCTCGTCTCGCAAAAGCCTCGACGCGGCAGTCTGGCTGGTAATGAGGAAGGAAAATGGGTTATGTTCAGGGGCTCGAGGATGTCTCTGTCCAGCTGGTTTATAAAGCAGACCAATCAGAGCTTCAATTTGTCTGGAGAGGACTCTGCTGTGAAATGGTTAATGTCCCTCTGTCTTTAATTTTTTAAGTCACTCCCCTAGCATAATTTTACAAATTTTTTGTCCTTTATGACAAGCTGTTTTTATTTTCTGCCATTTGTTTCAGTTTGTTTTTCAAATTATAAATCCTTCATTGATTCTGGATGGCTCTTGTGATGGCAGACATTTAATAAGCAAACACTCAGCACTCAAAAAGAGGGTGACCAAACTACAATTGCTGTAAAAGCTGTGCCTGTGTTGCAGCAGGAATTAATTTAATTTGAATGGAGGAAGGTTTAGTGGTCCCTTGGGGGGTTGGATTTCAGAGAAATCGGTGTGGAGGGAAGAATTCCTTGGTGTTGTGATCCGGCCCTTTCAGGATTTATCGATTTGTTTATGGAAGGTTAATCAGCTTGACTTCTCCCCGATCAATGTCATCGGATGCGTAAACAGCCATTCCTCTCAGATAACTTTAACGCCAAGCTGGGCTAGCGAGGTGGGATCGTTCAGCTGGATATCATCCATTATCACCGAGATACCAAAATCAAAAGTTGGTCGATAAAGGGGGTGGGTTGGAAATGGTCTGGCCACTCCTCTATTCTTTTTTCATGTCTGCCCATCGGCCATGTATGAAGAAATGGAGACATGAGTGACAGATGAGGAACGTGATACTGGTAACCCTGCTCTGAAAGAGGACTGCTGCCGCGAGTCCAGCTGAGTGTGCTTATCTTCTGCATTTCCCATTGGCCTGCTTGCCCAAGCTTTTCGGGAGCCACAGATGTGGTTTTCAGTGCCTTCCCTGAGTGAATGACCCCTGTGCCTTTTAATATCCCTGTGGAGCATAGAACCAACCTGCTTGATGTCAGTACAACAATGGAGAAAGGTGATCGGAACTCTTGAGCATGCACACACAAAGCTTGTATGCAACCATGAATGTATTGACAATGTGTTAAACGAGGCCTTACCAACTGTTCTGGTCACAATTAATTGAATACAATAATAAGATTAAGTCATTATGGCCACTAGATTTTTATTTTCCCCTCTCATAGAAGGCTTTCGAATGGAGCCAAACAAAACTTTAGCTGAGCTTTCCGGAGATCGCTGGAGGTTCATATGGCCCAGTAGAATTCTTGTTTAGGGAAGGGTGTATTGAAAAGAAGATACCTTGAATTTTTTTTTCTTCTCTCCCCACCCCACTTATGGCACTTATGGCAGTAATTGGGAACACTGCCATGTAAATGCCCAATTCATTTAATGTAACAAATGGCAGCAGGTCCAAGCTTATGAAACGAGTAGGCCCAAAAATCCTGTTTGTTTATTAACTTGGCAGACGATAAGCAGGGCTCCTGCGGGGCTAGATATTCTGCTACAAAAACCCACAGCCCTTGCTCTCTTAACATTTGATTTCCATTGTAACACTGTACTGTCCATTTTATTAATCATTTACAAGGCCACGACTTAATGGCGATAGTAGGTGGGGAACTATTTTCAAATATGCTTTCCAACATAAAAGTTTTGGTTTAACATTTTGGTGTATATTGCTGAGCTTTGTATAGGCCCAGTTACCATCCCCCACAGGTCACAAAAAAGTTTTTTCTCCTTTGCACTGAAATTACATTAATAGAGATGGCTAGGTCCATTAAAAATCTGTCAAATTTTTATGGGCCTGCATGGAATGCACAAAGGTGTGTCTTGATTGTTTTAAAATCTTGCTTGCAGTATTCAGAAATTTTACTGTATGCATGCCCTGTAGTGTGAGCCACTTGGTTAAAACCTGAGTGGGGGTCTGGAATAGTTGCACAAAGCATGAGGATTATCTTTGATAGCTGTGGAGGTGTAATTGTTGAGACCACTTATTGACATTTCACTGCAACCTTCCGTCTGTCCAAAGCAGACGGTTTGTAATCTTGCCATGCCTGCCTACCGCCATGCAAACAGGCAGATTGATATCTGGTCGGATAATGGAAGGATGCATGTCTGTTTGGATGCAGTTGTTTGGGAGGCAAGGGTACGACTGAAATTCCCTTACATTGATCCGTTGATGTCTGTACATCTGATTTCTGTTGTGTTTCTTGTACACCGTTAGAAGGGAACCAACAAGAGCTGGGGACAGTGATTGCACCAAGATGTGTACAGAATGTGCCATTGAGAGAGAGCCAAGATGAATAATGTTGCTTTAGCAATGGTAGTCCGGAAAACCATTAGGGGGAGCCAGAGTGTCGTGGTAGCATTTTGATTAGATAGTCTCAGATTTCTACAACTGCCATCATCTATTAGATCAAGTTGAGTAAGAGTGGACAATACTAGCCCTCTTCACACCATCAAAGGAAATTATATATGGGGGGGGGAAAACCTTGATTGCTACTATTGTTACAAGCAAGTATTAAAAGTGATGGCTGAGTAGAAGTTGATATTTAGGGAAAGGGAAAAATGTAAAATAACCAATTTTGTGAGTCCAATAGATTCAGCCACAGGTATGTCAACCCTTCTAAACATCTTCAAAGCAAGAACTGTTGAAGAGAACTGTAAAGGTCACCAGGGTGAGCACCACAACTAGTGTGATTGAGCTACCCTCTGTCGTGAGTCTCGTCTAGCATCCTAAACTTGAAGGCTTCTGAAATGCAAATATTTGCAAGACTAGTAGAGTAGAGGAACCACCTGTGACTTCCATGTTTCCTTGTGATCGCTGAGGTTCCAAATTGGGAAGGAAATGGGGAGAAAATACTGGCAAAAGCACATGATAGCACAAGACCTACACATTAGAATGAAAAAACCTGATGGTCACCCACAAATAAGTGATGCCACCTGAAGGTAATAGGCCAGTGGGGGGAGGGGAAGTACACTTGGTCACACCCCATAACCAGACGTTAGTGGAGGAAGTATGCTGTCAAAGTCTTCTGTGAGAATCCCTTTAATTTCTAGGATATGCCAGCTCTATACATATCTTTCTTTTATATTGGTCATTGTCTGCATGACCAAATCATGTCTCTACAGTACCAAGACTCCAGGTGGAGTCATCTAAGGAACAAATACAGCTCAGTGTCTTCTGTGTTGTTATCCTTGTTTATCTGAAACGATTTTAAAAAGCTAAAGTAATCCAGATTTATATATAAAAGCTGATTGTTATAATGCTTTGTAAACAGGGATAGTGTAGTAGTGAATGTTTAACTAAAGTGAACATGAACAATGTTAATAAACTATTTTCCAAATGGGATAATTTCTCACCTCATCTTTCTGGTTGCATTTTAAGAAAATGCGTGCTTAAATGATGGACAGGTTCCATATGGTCTGAAAAACATTCCACTTAGGGTTATTACATTAGCAGATGCTTCCTTTCCAAATTATACATTTTATATAACTGGATTTTTTTTATCTAAAATTTTCCCAAAAGGTACAATAGATTTGATCATGCAACCTACTGGTTACAACTTCAGGACTATATCTAATATCACGTGGCAGCACAGGTTCTCATGAGCCTGGTGGGAGTAAGAGTCCACTTCCAGCCCTCGTACCTATGTTGCGCGGACAGTGGGCATGCATACTCAGAATTGCTTAGCAACCGTGCTTTGGGTTGTGTGTTCTGCGCCTCTAGATTTTACGAAATCACTGAAATGTGTTTCTGAGAACACATCCAAAATTTAAAGTGTAGCGTTTTATTGGGGAATTGCTTTTTGTATTAAAAGAAACATTAGCTACAATCCACCCACTACAAATTGTACTTGTGGAACCATGGTAAAGAGCACTTGAGATAAATAAGATCTGTTTTGATGGCATACATCTCCAGAACAGATGTGGTTACAGAATTGCACTCCCCTCCGTTAATGGGTGCCTACCCACACTGCCACCAAATCAAAGCACAAAAGTAGGGTAGGAGTCAGATTAATCAGAAAATGGGTTTAGTCTCGAGACCAAAAACATGATTGTGTTGGCTCTTGCTGTCCATGTTTTTAAAGAAAATATGACAGATTATTTTTCATCAGTCATCAGGGAAGAGAAAAATAGTTGTTTGATGGCTACCTCTTGGACTATATGTGTACAGCAAGACACTCAAAAGGACACATGAGCTCTAATCCCCAGCTCCAGAGAGGATCAGAGCTAAGGACCTCTGGTCTAGTGGGACATCTGCTGGTGATCTTGGTAATGGATAACCTACAGCACCATAAACTACACCTCCCATAAATCATAGCTCTAAAGAGCTGAAAGGAACATTCAGTTCACCTCAAAACTATTTACTACAGCCAAACAGATCTACATAGCAACTTTATAAGGCCATATTAACCAAGAACCAACTCACTAAATTTTAATCCATTCAAGAGGTTGTTCAGAAATATTCATAAGCACACACAAAGATCCATTTTAAACATATATATTTTCATATATACACATTTCATTTTCATATCAGATTGTCATTTTAAATATGTTTCACAAACTCTCCAGGAGGTAGGTGCCACTGGTATAAAAAAATTACAGAATATAAACGTTCAAAAACTTTTTTGGGCCTCCATACCAGAATGTCATATCAATAACAAAGTGGGTAGTATATTGAAATTAAACCAGCACACCAATAAACTTACCAGTTAATGCTTAAAAATACATCACACTGATAGTGTCTCCTTGACTAAAGCATGACCATCACAGGGACCTGAGATAAATTAACTGATGTATTCATGAATTTGAATGCGGCTGTATTCAATCATTAAGGCGCTATGGCATTTATGTCAAAAGTATGATTGATAATCAGTTACAACCTTCTCTAAGCAAAATATAAAATAGCCCTTATCGACAGTTACACTGAAAAGCTCAGACTCTTATTTTTTACCAGCTTAATTCTAAAAGTCGCAACTCCCAAACGATTATGTTCACTGCACTGGGGGTATAGGCACTGAAAATTCCTTACAATTGTAATTTTTAGGGTTTATAATGTAGTAATCCATCAAGAACATTCCTAGTGTCAGTGATTAAAAGTTTTCAATTTCTGGGTCAATATTTTACTTTGCATTTGTGTGCATATACCAAATGCCCCAGGAGGAAGAACATAAAAACCAAAAAAATTGTCAACAGTAGATTGGTCAGCTTGCATCTCCATGGCAGCAAATCCGGTCCCTCTAGCCGTATGGGAGGGGACAGCACATGGACCAATCACTGCTCTCTAATCCACCGTTTCTGGATGGCACTCTATCCCGATGTCTCTACTGGTAGGGGGCAGGGGGTGGGGAGAGAAGACAGAACGCAGTAAAGCACCTCCCACATTCAGGATCGGCACCTTATTCAGTCTACGGGTCTCTTCCCTAACCCATACCAACACACAAGCAAGGCTGGGGACTCAAGAGTGGGTGCACCACACTAGGCTCTGCTATTGTTGAAATTCAGGCCCAAACCTCTGCTGAGTGTCACAAGCACCAGGGAGGCTGCTTTCTTGCTCTGCTTCAATGCTGAGGGCGGCTAGTCGCGTCATCACCTCCTCTTCCCCTTCTGTATCGGCGTAGTCGAACCCGGTGTACCCACCCTGCTCTGAGCAGTACTGGATGAACCTACTGACAGAAGAGCATCAGCAACAAGAGCACAGGAGAAATATTTTGGCTAGAGCACAAAGCATTGACAGACGGCTGATGGCTCTCACCGTATCCAGGTGGGGTCCTTGTTGAGAATGACAGGGTTCCCAACAACAATCAGGAGAGCTTTGGCCCTGGTGATAGCCACGTTGAACCTCTGTTGGAAAGACCACAAGCTCCTGAGCACAAACAGATTGCACACACAGTGGCATACCATCAGAGTTCAGCTCATCACTGTCGCTAATTAACGGGGACCAGGTCCATGAGGATTCTTATGGCTACAAGACCTCCTTTCCTACCACAACGCAGTCTGTTGGCCGAGTACCTTGGCATTCGTGAGGAAACCGAGGTTGAAGTCCTGGTCCATCTTGACATAGGAGGAGCTGCTGCGCACAGCTGACACCATGATAACTTTCCGCTCCTGTCCCTGGAACTCCTCCACCGAGCCCACCTGCATGACCGGGCCCAATAAGCATTGCAATTATTCACGCATCACGCACAAACATAAAGTGAGTCTTAATGATGACTTCCATAAACATGCGTTTTATGTCAAATAGAGATTCACAGAACACACCTTCAAGTCTTTGACGTCCTTCAGTGAGCGCAGCTCATCGACAATACTGATTGCTTTACGGATTTTCTCAACCTGTGGCAACAAAACAAAAAGTAATGTATGAAACAATAGGAGATTATTTTTCTAATCATTTAAAACAAATATCTAATATAAGTATATATTTAATATCTTTAAATAACTCAGCAAACTGTAATATTTTATGCATATTTGGTACTAATGCTCGACAGAAGACCCTGGATCATAAACTTGTGTAAAAATGTTCTACCAATGTAATGCTATTTCGCTTTGGACTGAAGTGTCAGCTAAACAAATAAAATGTGAATTTGTAGTACTTTGATACAATTTAAAACTATTTGAGTAGAACTTGCAAGTACGAAATAAATAGAGATTCATTAGCAATGTGACCAATACAAGACGTCCTTTCATGTATTGGTCACATTGCTAATGAATCCCTGTTTATTTTGTACTTGCAAGTTCTACTCAAAATTCTACTCTGGTGCCACCTTACCTGCTTCCTGTAGGGGGCAATAATGCCGATGTCCTTAGGCTTTATGGTGGCCAGGCCCTTCTTGCCCTGAGTCTCAAACAATTTCCTGAGGTAGTCGATGAGGACCTGGATCTCTGTCACATTGAAGAATGAGGGGCTGTTGGCCTCCCGCTCATCCTTCCCCATAACTCCGTGGAATATCACAGGAAAGCCCTGCGAAAAACACCATGCTTGCTTGGTCCAGTTCTGTCTTTTTTTTCACCCCAAGCCGGGAGAAGTGAAAGCTTTAGCCTGAACTCATTCTGTGTGCAGCTGTCTGAAAACCCCTAACAAAATCAAATGGGTTTGGATGCATTTTTCAGTTGCCTGAACCAATGCAACCATACCCTTTGCAGTAGGTTTGTGTTTTCTCCCTTCATTTTGAAAAAAAGTCAGTCGTACACATTAAGCAACCGATCCATGTGGAATACAGAGCACAGCCATGTAAAATGCCAGCGCTCACTGAGGAAGCGTCTAGTGTGACCCAGAATGGCAGAGATAATTACAGGGAGGAATGGGAGCCATGACGAGAGGAAGAAGCAGGATAATTTCAGGGTTTCAGACAGGAAGAGATCGTGCAGTGGGCTAAAGGAGGAGACCGCAAATATTTTAAGTAGGACTCCAGTCAGAACTTGCATTCGATTTCCTAAAATTTACAACCGGTTTTAGAACGTTTGTGAAATGCATTGTAAGCTCAAACAGAATTCCTGCTGCAAGTCTCCAGCTGATAATCTGGTGTCAGACAAAATGCTGAAATCTCCATACGCACACATGTTAAATAAAAACGTATTTGGTATCAAATGTCAGTCGCCTAGAAATTCATTTTGGGTGCCTGGGACTTTCTAAAAGCCATCATTGGGTCCCTCAAGAAGCTGAATCTACCAGTTTCCACTATAGTGTCCATCATGATATTCAAGGGCACAGAACAGCTGCTACAGCGCCATGGACTTCACTATGGAATCCATAAGTAGGTTTGTTCTTGCATGGACACTCAATTTGGACAAGCTGCCTTATTTAGACACTGAGCAAAATAATACATCATCCACTCCATGCTGAAAGGGATATTCTGTGACTTTTACCCCTTTTGACCTGCACATTTCTGCATCCCGGACTCGATCTCTGCATGAAATGCACTACCAGACAGACCATACAGAGACAGGTGTATTTATTCATGTTATGGGTTTTCATGATAATTTGTCTTTTGTATCTGAACTAATTTAGGTTCGCCATAGCATAGGGTTGAATACCAAATTCACTATTCCTTGGAATAGTGGAGTAGGTTGCATGGATGAGATATTTCTTCCCATTTAAAGGACACCATTTACACAGGAACTGCAAGCGACTGCTGTAAATTCCATTGTTCCCGCTTTCCCCACCCTATTTTACCTTTTTGGGCAGGTGCTCCCACGCACAGTAGGAGTCCCTCAGGACAATGTCAGCAAACGGCTGCAGCTCTCCATCGTAGAAGAGCTCGTTTGGGATCTTCAGGATAGCCGAGTGGGACCTAGGAGGGACAGGCCAGGAGAGAGAAAGTGGTCAGGCCAGGCCCACTTCGTCATGCAACGGCAGGGGTATGAAGCGACGGAGGATACCACCTGTAGTTGCGCAGCAGCTTGGTGACGAAGCTATTGTTGTACTGGTCACTCTCTCCGGCCTTCTGGTAGAGAGGGTTTTCCCTCATAAGCCTCTCCAGTAATGAGAGACCTGAAGTTAATTAAATCAGACATTCTACATGAAACCCATTACTCAACACATCAAGGTATATCATAACAGCATAAATTTTAATTAGACTAACCCAGCATCGTATAATATGACAAATTAGTCACGCATTTCCTTTTGGAACATAAGACATCTTTAGAGTGTGCCACACTGGCTGTAATAAAATACATGGCATGTGTTCTCACCCAGCCCATGGTTTATAGCCAGCGGGGATCGGAGTATGGGGCCCAGTTGCATGGGATCTCCTGCCAGCACTAGATGTCCCTCTTCTGGGTGGAGCAATCCTAAGTAAACAACAGGTAGGCGACGGCATTTCAACATTGAGTGAAGAAAAGCTTTAGCAAAATGGCACTACTGACCCGCCCAAGCTCATCCTTTTCCAGGTCAGATGACGGCTTCTCCGTTTACGTCACCCTTCTGCAAATACCTGCAAAAGATCTCACCCGCCACACTGATTATGCATTCCGGCTCCACAGCATGCCCTGCCTCGTCCACAAAGATGTGGGTGAAGTGGCCAGGAGGGAAGCCCCCCGATACCAGCCTGTGGGGAGGAAAGCACTGCATCAGTTAGCATTAGGAATGCTGTCCCCAGCTGGAAACTGAGCACTCCGTCGGGCAGAGCCTGCCTTACCGTCCAGCTGTCACTACAGTGGCGACCATAATCTTGTACTGCATTAGATTTTCCTTCGATGGGAAGATGAAGCAGTCTTTACTCTCATTCAGGTTACAACACTCCTGGAGCACAATGAAATCAAAGCTTAATGTAACCAAACACAACGTAAATCTTTCAGTAGTGTTTTTTCCAGCTAAGCCATGCAGTCCTATGAGTAAAGGCCACAGGATGGGGAACCCATGGGACACTCACCAGCAGGCTGCTGGGGACGGTACGAGGGTCTCGGCTCCCGGCGCAGAGTCGGTACACACTGTGGGCGTCCATGTGTTCCCGTACACGCTCACAGAGCAAGTCCGAGGCACTGTTGGAGGGAGCGCAGGCCAGGATGTGGGTGGAAGGGTTGCATTTCTGGACCTGAGACATACGTGAGCAGGGAGAGGTTCAGTTCAGGAATTATTTTGGCAAAGCTATTCTAACCTTGATGCATTTAACTAACTGCTATATCGATTACAAAGTTCACCTATTCACTTTTATTAACAAGCAATCTATAAAAATAAGCTATACATGCCGTTAGGATATGGGTGTTAGCAAGGACAGGATACCTCCCAAAAATATGCTAAAGCAATTAGTCGATTTAAGATATTCAATAACGAACAGAACCAGAATTTGAGGTAGATGAGGTTCCTTTAGCATTTAGAGACCCGGTTATGTCTGGCAACCCTATTGAAATAGGATTACCTGCTTGATGGCTTCAACTACGGTGACAGTTTTGCCAGTTCCAGGAGGTCCAAACACCAAGTAGGGCGCAGGCCTGGATACTCCAGACACAATGCTCTGCACAGCCGCGTACTGCTCGGGGTTCTGCTCCAGCTTCCTGTCAAACAAACTGGGAGGCAAAGCCTGTGTCACTCACAGATCTACCATTTTTTGTTAAACGTGTATATGCATAGCCAAAGTTTAAATCCATTTGAAGCTATTCCTTTTCTTTAAAACTGAAAACCTATAGACTTTCTCTCCACATCAGACACTGAATCCATGAATGCAAAGACATTTGGGATAACAAAGCTTTATATACACACACAATCAATAATTATAACTATTCTGTACTGATTAACAATGAGGAAGCCTGTAGAAGAACTGAGACATGGAATGATTTATGAATTATAACAGTGAAAATTAACTAGAGCCAAATGATCACAGCACTGCAAAAATCCTGCTTTGCAGGGGGGTTACCCATCTGTCCAGCAGAAGTTAAGAAAATTATTTAAACAAAAGAAAAAATGACCAAAAGATTATTTTAGGACTCAAGGTCAGCACAATAACTAATTTATTAATCTGCCCAAGCTATGCATTTCCAAAATGAATTAACTCTGGTTTAAAATAGGAGACCTGAGATTAGGCATGGCCGTGACTGCAGCTCTAGAGCCAGTGGGGAAGAGCACATCACCCAGCTGGTGCTGACACGCCAGCTCGACCGCTCGGTGCTGCAGCTTGAGGGGGAATCTGTTCAGGGAGAACTGCACGTTGAACTTCAAGTTGTCGATGAAGCTCTGCCGAAACCTGTGGGAAGGATATCCGGTTTGGAACACACACGCACACGTTGGGGCTCTTTTTCCTCTGTAGCAATGCTGCAGTGTCTGTTGACTCTAAAGGAATTCTGTCAAATTGAAGAAATTCACGCTTAAATTCAAATTGTGAAAAGTACTTGACTTATTTTCAGTCAAGACTGAATTAAATAGGCTAGCTTGGCTAGAACTGACACAGTGGCTAAAGTTGTTCTGACACAGTATTACAATGAGCATTCACTGTACCACCACATTCATAAGGCCTTACTTCTTAGAGAAGCCCAGTTTGACATTCTCCAGCTCGACTCTGTGAACATATCCCTTATACATGGTGATGAGCTGGCTCTTGTCCTCAACCTTGGAGATCATCAGGTAGTCGCCCCTCAGTACAGACGGCCTGTTCTCCGCAACACCTGGAACCTAAATACGGGGGTTAAATGTATGTAAAAATTTCCTCTGAAGACCTCATCGAGACCCTTGGAGGGGCTGCAGGCACTCGAGCCTAGTTTCTAACTTACTTCCAGACTGAGGAGCCTCTGATTCTGTCGGTCCCTGTTCAGGACTTTGTTGTGCAGGTCGTACCTCTTAATATCCACCTCCATCTGGAGCTCCTCTAGGTGCAGCAGGAGTTTGAAGCGCTTGGCATAGTTTTGGATTTTCAGGGGGGAATCCAGTAGAGCCCTGGCAAAGTCACAAACAAAGGTTGCAGAGCCACAGTCCCACTGGGTCCTTTAAAATATTCTTCAGAAAGGTGGAACTAAATGCTACATCCCCGAGGACAGTGTCGATGCTATCCATCTCTGAACAAGCAACTTTCAGATGACTGGGCAATAACCTATACTAAAAGGATTGACTGACATATCCAATCTCAGTCAGAACATACCACACCAGGGCCACTGCTATAAAGCATGTGGACATGCACAGCTGCTTGGTAATGTAATGCAGCTGCTTACAAGTAATGCAAGTCCATCTCAGATGGTATACAAGGGAGGTAAACGAGTATGCTAGGGGACTCCAGCTTAATGCTATATTGGTGTGGTTGTCCCCAGGCATGCAGACACACTTGTAATGTACTCTGCAACTTCGTCTCTGAGGTCGATTTCCTGACTCCAGAGAAATGCTCAACAAATGGAATAGATTCAATTGTGACAGAGATAATTAAATCTATTAAAAAAATAAACCTACACTGCAATTAATAGAAAACTTGAGATACTTACTTCAATGAAGGGAGCTGCTCTCTGGCAGTAGGCGATAAAAACACAGAATCCTCAAACCTTTCCTTAGCCATTACCTTCAGATAAGGCGGGTATTTGTAGTTGCCTAATTTCACCACTGTTTTCAGCTCCTGTACGACAGAACTACAACAATCATGAGAAGGTTTGCGTTAATGTTACTCAGTCCTTAAAAGGGACAAAGTGCAAATACAGTTCAAAATTGAAAATGATTGTATGACCGGTATGGGATTGACTTACTTTAGCAAATGGGGATTTATATTTTACCCCCAAACCTACTCTAGTACAGAGAAAGGTCATGCTAATACATTAAACAATGTCTGCCAGCCAGTGGCCTTGCATTTCACTTACACAGTAACAGGTATTTACCTTTCCGGTGGCTCTCCCTCATCCACAATCACATCTATGGGCCTTTGAATTGCAACCTGGTAAGGCATATATGGGGCAATAGGGCCCAACTCCTTCAGCAGATGAGTCCTGGCCATTGCCTCTATGTCTCGCACAATGTAGAAGGGCCTGCTGTTCAGTTGAAGTCTGAATTCAAAAGCAAGCGTGGCTGGGAAGAATCCGAAGTGTGCCGATCTAAAATGAACCTCAACTTTGTATTGATCCCCTGCAGGAAAACAAATTGAGCAAGAGGGGGGAAATAAAGCCAATGCATGCACCAATTAAACTGCACCAGTAAAATTCTGGTGTAATGCAAAATGCCTAGCTATGAGGAACCTACAATCTGGAAACCCATTTTTAAGGAAATTTACATATACAGAAACTTTACTGCATATGCAGTAAACAAAATCTCCCTCTCAATTTTAAACTACATAACTTCTATGAATACTGAGCACTTTTTAAAACAGAACATACCGTTAAACATAAGGATACTGGTCTAAGTCAGGGGTTTGAAACCTTTGGCTCTATAAAAGCTAATATACCTTTAGAACTTAGAATTTAGAACTGTAACCTTAAACACCCTCCAATTAAAAGTCAGCACAATCAACCATTTTTCATAGTGGGAAACTGCCCATTAGGTAGGCTAATGTAGCTGGAGAAAAGGCAAAAACAAACAGCACCACTGTCGGGCATTAAAACAATGTTACTTGACGTTGTAGAAAAAAGGTTTTACGTCTTTACGAATTGTACACGGAGTGCCGAGTCTCAATGCGCATGCATAAAGCCTAATACTACAACAGCTGGCATCATCTGGAGGGAAGGAGCGCAAGACAATTACTGTGGCATCATGGCCGGGTCTTTGGCATGGTCACTACAATACCTAAAATCTAGATTATGACCCAATGCTAGAAACATTAGATAAAAAATTATTAGAAAAACATTTACGTAATGAAACAAACACAGTAGTAAGTTGTACTTAGTCAGTGCATTTTTCTTTCCCCCCCTATTCAAAAAGGCATTACCGCTCCTTAGATGTGGTATAGTTACCAGAACTTCAAAAATGGGACTCATGGTTTAAGTAGAAGATAAAGAACATAAGATGATAAAATAATTAAATTAAATAATTAAATTAAAACAAAGATGTCCTCTCTTTTGAATTGGAGGTTCCACAGATCATAGATGAACATGTTTAAAACAGAAAATAATGTACTGATCATTAATACTGTTGATCATACATCAGAGGTTCATAACTGAACTAGCAGTACTAAGAAACATTTCTAATGATGTCCTCCCCAAATAAGAAGTCGATTTTCTTGCCTGAAGCTAG
Source organism: Hiodon tergisus (assembly GCA_025775045.1). NCBI lineage: Eukaryota > Metazoa > Chordata > Actinopteri > Hiodontiformes > Hiodontidae > Hiodon > Hiodon tergisus. The sequence goes on from JAOVYW010000101.1 coordinate 5,863,865, forward strand.
CAGTAGAGGGCAAGCTGGTGTTACTTTCTTGTCATCCACCAATGAAAAACAACACATCCTGCACAAGAAGGTGTACATGGTAAAGTATATGGGACTCGCTTCCATGTTCTGAATGCAGAATTTCACCACGTAGGTCTCCTCGATTAACTGAATGTTAAATTTGATCTTTCCCTTGACCATTTCATGATCAGAGGTGATAACGATTCCCTGCTTGTCAGCGGTAAAGTCAAGCCTATGTGACAAAAAAAGAAAGAACAATAAATTAGCAAATGGGCCACTGGAGATAATAAAATTCATGAAGTTATGGAAATTGTTATTATTGGGTTCCATTCTTCTTAATATACATTAATACAATAATATACAGATGAAGATACTAATATTCTGCTAGAAAAGGTTTCTGAAAATGTTGTATTAAATCATACATTAACAACTTGACCATGAGCAAAGTTGTGCAAGTCTCAAGATAAGGTTATTTGTGGACTGAACATCTTGCGGTTAGACTTCTTCTGTCCCCCGTTTGTCTGAAGGGCAGAAGCCCTATCTGGAGGAGAGGTCGAGCTGACCTTCTGGGTGAGGGGGGCTGTGGAAGGTTACTGCAAAGGGTGTGCTGTACTTCTCCATGAATGATGACAATTTATGTTACATGTGTATAAGTATGATGTGAATCAAATGATCGGGGCTCTCGCACTTCTTAGGAGGGGAGCCTCTTGTCAACTGACATTAAAATCTGATTCTGTGTGAAACATTGTGTCCGAGTGTCTTTGGTAGACTTGGTCTCGAGACATAGTCTCACCGCAAAGGAGATTTAACTTTAGAATTTCCGCAAAAGCACCCACAAACACTCTGATAATTTCAAACACAAGAGCAAAGAAAACATGAGCACTGATGTACACGTCCAGGAATAGTATTATGTAATAAATACTATAGTATTTATGCACATGGTAATATGCATCAGACTAAATCTATCCTAGAACCAACCTCTTTTCCCGCAGGCTCTTGATAATTCCCTTAACCCGTTTCTTCAGGGCTCGTGATCCAGGCTCAGGTTGAGATGCTGTAAAAACGGGAGGCATTGCACCAGTGGGGGGTGCTGAAGGGCCTTTTTTCGCCACAGGCCCAGCAGTGGATTTCTGCTTTCGACGGGGTTTCTGCCACTGGTCCCCATAAGTAAATCGCACCTGCAACCACAATAAAAGTCATGCCAAAAAGGTTTGTGAGACTAGTTCATCGCCCAGCCTTGACTACATGACCAGTATAGAAATAAGTAGTTCTATGCAGCCTGTGATCAAGTGACCAAGTGGTTTTTCTAATATCAGCAGTAATGCGCAATACTTTAACTGTTGCTATAAAGAGGTGCTTTTCCAGCATTGAGCCACCAAAATGTTGATATAGAATTTTTTTTTTAATGGTTATTTTATATATACAAAAATGAAAAGAAATTACATTTTTAAATACTGGACTGGTAACATACAAATTTTACAAAGGATTTTACAAAGGACCCAATTCCCCATTTATATGTGATTTGATAGTTTGGGGAGGCGACTACGTTTTCCTTCATGATTAATGCCATACACATCAGTGCAGGATGGGACAAGATTAGACTAAACTATGGCTGATGCCCTTTATCTAAACACTAGTCCCGGTACGTCAAAAATAAGCGAGGTAAGCTTTGTTAAATACTGGCCTCCGTGATTCATCCTGCATTCCAGTTTCATAGGGGATAAGGCAAAGCATTACAGAAAACACTTACAAAATATGCAGACACCTCCAACATTGACTTGACCTGGCAAAAACATCCGTTTTTGAAGCAAGTTTCACTTTAGTAATAATAGCCATAATTAAGCCCAGCCTGTTGACGACTGAGAAACATAGTCCCATTGACCGTAAAAAGCAGGAGACACTAAAATGCTCGGCACACATTATACTGCGTTTGGGAAATAAAACGTTACAATATCAAGCATGAAATGTTATAATGCACAAAAGCACCATACCTTACATACAGTTCCAACAAGTTTAAAATACATCAGTTCATGCTGTATTTATGTTGTCTTGAATTTAAATAAAATATCACCAACTATCAAAAACTTTGGGGAAAAGAATGACTGGGTTCAAGTAACTGGGCCTATATTCACTTAAGTGATAGACATACCTTTATACTGCAGCCATACCCAGCTAAGACACTTCAGATCACCCTTAATCATTTAAAACCACACCCGATTACTCAGAAGAGCTCTGCGGATTACTCCGTAGGCTCTTGTCAAGCAATCATAGAACAAACAGGTTAGTCTTCATGGATGGATAGACTACACAAAATCAGCATGATCATTCACATTGCTTCTTTTTCAAATTGTTCCACGTTAAATTTCTTTACTTGGAACTAATACAGTGGGGTATGACTGTTTCCAGCTAGAGGCATAAGTGATCTATAATGTTATTAATCACAGTGATGGTATGCTTTCTCTACAGGAATAGTATCCCTCTGATAAAGGGCTAACTGTAACCATCCACAGGATGGCATCACAAATAGTAATTCGAAACAGTATAAATTCTAAGGTAAAATAACCCAATTTGCTTTTCAGTTATGGTGAAACTATGTAAAGGTTTTGTTAAAACTGGGGTTCTCTGGGATGTTTGGCTTTCAATGATGGTGTCAGAGAAATAAGAATTTAACACACCCAGAATTTCCCACTCATTAAAGTTCAGATACTTTAAAATAAATTTTATGGTAATGTTGCACTGAAAATACAGGGAGTCCTCAGTCACACGGCTCATGGATGAAGCAAGTAGAGAATTCCATAGCAATGTTTTCAAGTGGTAAAACATAAATGTAGTCACATTTAGATGATTTGATGGGGGTCCTGGTGACTAAAGGTAATCTTCCAAGCAAGGTCAGCTGACTTAAGGAATTCCCACTACTGCTTTCAACATCAACACTAACTGCAGTAAATGTCAGCAGTACTTTACTGAGGCAGTTGTGCATTTCCTAAAAACAAACTCATAGATGATAACTATTCTGAAATGGGCAGGACACCGCAATGATGGTGCTTCTTTAAAGTCACAATTAACAAACATGCCGTATTCAAGAATTCTGCTCCTCCACCACCCCGAAAATGTGACGCTGCAATGGACGCCAATATGTGATCCGGCAGGAAAATATTCTGCCGTCAAATTACGGAACATATATTATTTTGAAATTATATACGGCAAGAAGAGGGCGCCCTCCAAAGATTTCCGGTGCGGACCAGACAGTCATCGTGTCAGGTGCTCTTATCAGAAGTCAATAGTCACGCATTCGGACACAGCCTTTTTAAATATGACTCATTAGAAGACTACCAAACACATCGTACGTATACTTACTGATCCTTACCTTTTCAGTTAGATATATTTTCCCTTGCTTTGCAATGGCTCGGTTGTACGCCACCAGTGCAAAGACAACATTTGTAAAATTCGGGTTTCTGATTCCGTCCCTGGAAAAATCGATTTTTTTTTTTTCTGGTCTTTATACTGAGAATGCTATAAACCACATACATAGGACGTCGAAATCAGTAACGGCACTACCGTCAACTAGTTTAGTTATTAGCCAACGTCAGTAAATTGATAAAAAACAACAACATTGTAGTAAACAAATTAGTAATAAAAGTAACGTCAACAACGACGGCTTTCCATTAAGCGTACTTGAATATGGCAAAATCCGTCAAGCTAGCGATAGTTACTAAATTTACCTGCATCTAAATTCCGTGTTGTAGATTGTTTTAAGTTCGCTCTTATTGGTTTTCGACCTCCTCTCGCCCAAATACTCAATGAAGTTCAGTCCAACTTCAAGACACGATTTAATGGACCGTGGCATTGTAACGTAGATAGCCCCAGAAAAGGTAAAACTGATAAAATAGTGAATCAACTGGTAAAGACGAAAGCCACAATAGTTGAAGAGGTGAACAGCAAATGTTTCTTATAAACGTCCAATGAAAATGTAGTGCATCACACACCCTGTTACATCATCGTGCCTTCCTGGGAAGCGCAAACCATCCACATGAAACGAAAGTTTAAAAGTAAGGGACAGTCTTTAACTTAAATATGTAACACCGAACTAAAATTGACCGTTTAAAAATAAAACTACGGTGCAGGAAACTGGAGTTCAAGATATTATGTCGTCAACATCAATACACTTCATTAAACACATTACTTCTCCCTTCTTTCCGGAGAAACGCAAACTGTCCAGACGAAACTAAATTTTAAAAGTAAGGGACAGTCTATAAATTAACTTGAAAGTTAAATTATAACACCGAACGATAAAACTAGGGTAAAGAAATTCAAAAATTAAAGTTAAAAATATATCTACAACGTGAATGCAATACTGATTAAACTGAATTTGCTGGTTACTATAGCCTACCTGCATCGACATAACTTAAGAGCCGACTGAGTCGACATCAGTGGAAATTGTCCTTCTACACCGAACAGAAGGGTTCGAGACTTCTAGTCCAGGCGTGTTTTGAAAGCACCCCCGTGTTCGGTTCAATAGACGTTTCTCAGTTTACTAGTGCCCGAATCCGATAGCAAGATTAGTGATCAGTTTTTATTCATTCATGTTTTTAAGATAATTGGGTCAGCGTCAGTTGCAAACGTGTACCTCACCTTTTAATCATTCAAAATACTTTGGCTACATACATATTTTATGAAAACATTCTAACATCCAAGGGATGGAAAGATGGAAAACAGAGACTTGGAAAGAAGATTGCAAAAGCTCTTAAAAGCCCTAACGGATTCTCTCCTTGTGGCCGCACCTGACTATGTGAGAAGTTGCCCAGCACTGACAAAATTCATGATTTACCCATTTGTTACTAATCAAAAATAAGTTATATTCGACATTATATTAGTACATTACATTAGTTATATTGCTTACTCCATTACACTGCCGATCGCAACACCACCATGGCCATCTATTGCAGAAAACAACGCTTTCGGAGGGATTTTGGGATTACTCGCATTAGCATCAGATTTCCACCAGGTGAGATCATTTCTAGTCCAAAATAATAGATTCATTTAAATAATTCTTCTTGAGAACCAGGGTTAGCGAAACTTTTTATTGAATTTTCATTACAAGCGTCATACAATTTTCATATAGACATTTACATGCTTCATTTGTCAAGGTGCCGAGTAGGAATGCCTGCCTAACAGTCAAGATATAAGTAGTCATAAGATGCTCTCTCTATATAATAATATATTTTGGTGACCAGACTTAATAAATTTATGTCTTGAAAGAGACCGTTTGGATAGTCTTTACTGTATCGTATTGAGGGCTTAATTATTACCATGACTTGTGCACTTACCTTTGATATGCGATTGATAATGCAACAATTTTGACCTGCCTAATAACCCAATTATCTAATTGCCATTTATTGTGAATTTTTTAACTGAGAAGACCATTTTTTTGTTGACTGCATCTGTGCGGGTTAATATTGATTGTGCTCATAAGATTTAGGCTCGTGAATTTAAACCTGTGTTTTACGCGCATTGATAAAGGCTTGTTTTCAAAACGTAAAATGTTTTAAGTGGCTGGCTTAATCGTTTTTGTCAGATAGCATTAAAAAGTTCGTCAATCAATGATAGGAGTTAAATTAACCTGATGTCGTAATATTTATTTTTGAAAACTTCAAAACCCAATTTGACCATTTATTGAAGTTTGGAAATACTCGGGTTCAAAAATAAAATAATTTAATCGTGTACACTTTTAGATTCGTTCCCCGTAATAGAATGGGAGGGGCATCACTGAAGTGACCTCTCTCACCCCCTAATCCGGAGTTAATATACGAACCATTTTACCGTGAGATTTCGTTCGGCATAACCTATACGTAGTCATCCCAACATCCATTTTTTGGGGGACAAAGACAGATAAAATCACTGCAAAATGTACAATTCAGTCAAAACCACCGCTTGACCACTAAATGATTTGCAGATTTCACGTTTTTTTTTTTTTTAACTTAGTTCTAAATTCCAGAATCATCGCTTTATGCAGCATCTGTGCCCTTGGTTCACTCAATTACAACTGGCAGCCCTGGTCCCTTCAGATGTCCACTTGCTAATGAGCAAAGCTCCAATTTGTTCATAGAACCGATTAGAAGCTTACAATTAATAATAAATTAAAAAAACATATTATTCGTCCTACAATTGCACACCCTTAAACGTGACGATTACTACTAGGGCATCAAGGTTACCTAAATAGTTACAATACAACAGTTAAAACATAACATTTTGGTGCAAATCCTTTATTCCTTTTGAATTATACATGTTCTTTCCTTTTGTAAAAAATAGTTAGCAATAAAAGCTAAGGAAATTGAGAAAGGGACATTACAGAGACCGGCTGATTTCATCTAACCACTATCTGAACATACTACGGTACGCCAGAAGAGGGCAGCAGGCAGCATTTTGCGTCAACAGATGGGAGCAC
>JAOVYW010000101.1:5870409-5891220 GCA_025775045.1 Hiodon tergisus
AATTGTGTATTACAATATACCACAACTTGTTAACACAAACCTGGTTGTGTTGTTATTCCTGGCTGCCCTTATTTAAAAGTCAAATTCCATTGAATTGCGAGCTGGTTACTCTGTGCGGCCTAACCTAGACTGGGCCGTAACAGTTCAGTCTTGGCCACTACCTGAGGGGATAGTGTTGGTGATGGTTTGTGGTTAATTTGAACCAAATCAATGTGAAAGATGAATATGATATTTGTCCAATGTAAAGTAAATTTGGTAGGGGGGAAAAAAACTGTATTTTTGTAGTTTTTTTTGCATGCTATGTTGGTAAGTTTCCTATCACTGGGGTTTAAGCTACATAGATTTTCTTGCTAAATTAAAACTGGGATATATATATATTTTTATTGTTACATTTAGATTTTCTGGAACTAAGTATTAAGAATATAAACATATTACAATCTGTAAAGGCTAATCTGTCTGGCCATTTGACTTGGGGTAGTAGTCTGAGGAGAGATCTTAATACTGATTTTTATTTTTATAAAGGTAGACCAGACACAGGAAGTAAACTGAGGGCCTCTATCTGAGACAATATCCTTTGATAAACCCTGATAACTAGCTTCCTGGAAAAGAAGGCACATAGGTGAATCTTAGCTGGCTGGACTCTTGGACAATACTGCCCCCACCTCAAAGGGAAAAGAGGGATCAGGGTGTTTCAGAATGGAGGGAGTGAACAATGTTTTAAGCAGGGAGCACATTGGAGTCGTGGAGCCAGTTCAGGCTAGCTTATAGAAATTCCCCTTGAGGAGAGGAGTGAAGTGTGCAGCTACGAAGCTAAAGCTCCTGATGAAGCAGTGATAGAAGTTAGTTCTTTTACATTTTGGGGTTGAGGCCATATAATGACGGCACTAACCTTATGGCGGTCAATCTTGATTCCCTTAGCATTGACGATGTAACCAGGAAGATAATTTTCCTCTGTTGGAACTCATTTTTCATCCTTCACCTAAAGCCTGCACTCCAAACAACATTGAATGACCTGTCAAACTTGGGAAATGTGCACTAATAGACACCATGAGAACTTCCTCAGTACCTTAAATGCCTGGATGATGAGTCACACAGCAAGGGAGGAATAGACAATGAGTAAAACATCATCACAAGATAGCAGTTTGTGGTCCTTCCAGGAGATGGCGTCCTTCTAGAGTCATGGTATGAGATCCAAGGGAATCCAAGAAGATTTCACCTGGGAAATCAAGGACTACAAGATTTTTTTTTTTTAATTCTGTGTGAAATTTGGAGGATGAAGGGAGTAGTTTTTTGTGAAACACAAGATTAAGTGTTGATGGCTTTTGCCAGGAGAGGGTACACAAGGTGAAAGGGGAATCCAAAGTTGATTCACTGTGGTAATAAGGCAGAAACAAAACACACATGGCTCCACATTACTTTAACTTGTAGACATTGGGAATGGATCAATTGAGGGGTATTGCTCAGGAGTCACATCAGGGTCTTGGGGAGCCGAGGGGGAACTATAGCAAGCAGAACAGGAATCTTGGAAGTGTCCAGAGAGGCCGCAATAGAGGCAGATGTGATGATCAACCCTCTTCTGCTATTCTTTGGGCAACAGTCACGCCTACATTAGTTCGGATTGGAGAACAGAGCTGGGTGATTTAGCCAGTCCATGTGGTAAACATGAGGTGAAACGTCTCCTTGTTCAGAGCAGGTTGTCAGATTGGACTTGAGCTGAATTAGTTTCTCCAAGCTGGGAACCTGATCCCGGCAAGCTTGCTCAGATTTAAGGTCGTCATTCAGGCCCCGTCGGAAAAATATTTGTCAATGCTGGAGTTGCATTAGAGGCTGATCCTGAGAGCTGGCTGAGGGGGGCCAAGATCGCAAGACACGAACCAGCTCCTCAGAGGTGTGGGAGATCTGGAACAGCTGCTTATTGTCCTGAGATGTCCTGAGTGGACACAGCTGTTTGTATGGCAGATAACTTCGCTGGGTCCATGGTTAGGCAACGTCTTCTGTAAAGGACAGATTCCAAGAGTAGTGGACACAAATGCAGTGTTTATTTTGACTAATCTAAATTACAAATAAAATATTTAAAAAAAGTTAAATAGGCAGAATGTCAAGAGATTAAGAAAGGGGCAGTACAGGCAAGTCAATAATTAGAGAATGTGGGTACCAACACAGATCAAAGCACAAGCTGATGACTAGACAGAATAACACTCAGGCTCTAGCAGAAACAAGTTAGCACAGTACTGAGAAAATAATGAGGTATATATACACTAAACTGATTAACTGTGGTAACTACGGGCAGGTGTTCTTAGTGAACAGACACCAAGGGATCAATTAACCTGAATTAACAAGGTGTACGTGAAAACTAGGTAGAACAAAACTCGGCAGACTGTGACCTCTGTGGGCAAACTGGAGAACTACTCAGTGAGGCCCTGACACCATCATCTGATCTTAGGAAAGCTGGTTTTTAAATACCTCCACATTGTTCTATTCCAAAACCTAATGTTGTTAATGTAAATAAAAAGGATCAATTGCAACTATTTCATATATAATTTGGTGGGTTTAATCTAAGTAAAAAGATCTTAGAGCCAATACAGTGTTGCTTGAAACCCTTTAGAAGGTTCTATATTTCTGAATAAATATCATCATCAGATTTTTCTAAAAGTAGATAGAGTACCAAATTAAAGAAATGAGACAAAAATATTATACTTAGTTATTTCTTTATTTAGGAAAATTATCCAATATTACATATCTGTGAGTGGCAAAAGTATGTGAATCTCTAGGAAAAGCAGTTAATTTGAAGGTAAAATTAGACTCAAATTAGGTGTTTTCAATCAATGGGATGACATTCAGGTGTGAGTGGGCACCCTGTTTTATTTAAAGAACAGGGATCTATCAAAGTCTGATCTTCACAATACATGTACGTGGAAGTGTACCATGGAGATTCCTGAGGATCTCAGAAAAAGAGTTGTTGATGCTCATCAGGCTGGAAAAGGTTACAAAACTAGCTCTAAACAGTTTGGACTCCACCAATCCACAGTCAGACAGATGTGTAGATGGAGGAAAATGTTTAGTTGCAGTTATTGCTGCACAAGGGGGTCATACCAGATACTGAAAGCAAAGGTTCACATACTTTTGCCCCCCTCATACATGTAATATTGGATCATTTTAAAATAAATTACGTATATTTTTGTGTAATTGGGTTCTCTTTATCTACTTTTAGGAAAATCTGATGTTTTAGGTCGTATATATGCAGAAATATAGAAAATTCTAAAGGGATCACAAACTTTCAAGCACCACTGTATTTTCCATCATTTTATCAATTAGGCTATTTATATCATTTTAAATGTATTTATACTTTTCTACATTTATTTATATATGTATTTTGTGGCACCCCCGTCAACCTAGGGGGCAGGTCATTGAGGGGAGGTACGTTCCCTCCCCAGCAATTTCTGACACGCATCGGCTGATTGAAGAGGGAAAAGAACAAAAGCCGGCAGCTTTGAAGAGAAGATGTCGGCACTGGGGAAGCTACAGGCGAGAGCAAAGCTGAGGTAGCTAGTGCCGATAGTGAAAAGTGCGTGCTCTGTTTTACAGCTCTGGGCAGGAGACGGGCGAGAGTGAGTCCCGAGTACCCTCAAGCAAGGAGGATGATTTACTTTACTTTTCGGAAGATTTTTCGTCATAATTTTTTCCCCCGAGCCGGCTGGAATTTCTGTTGCGTTTATTCGTTTTCTTATACCCCGAACCGGGAGGAATCTGTGTTGCGTTTTACCGACGCAAGTTTTTGTAGAATAAAAAGAACCGCTCGTTCTGAGCTAACGAACATACTGTGTGCATTCCTCTCTCCATTGCGTGCGCCGCAGCCCGTTCGCCGGCCTGCCACGACTTGGGGGGTACCGAGGCAGCAGACTACCCCACGCTGAAGAAGGCCATCCTGGCGCAGTACGGGTATAACCTGGCTAACCATGCCCAACGCTTCCATGCCTGGGAGTATGACGTCAGCTTGTCCAGCTCATCCGTAGCTGGCAGCCCAGAACCAGCCGGAGACTGTGGACGACCTGGTGCGGCTCCTGGAAAACCACCAGGTTGCAGATGGTGGATGAGCACTCCACTTCCGCCCGACCGGGACTCCCAGGCAAGAAGATTGAAGGTGTTTTTCCTGCGGCCAGAGGGGACACCTGGCCCAACAGTGCACCGGCGAGGACGTCCATGCCGTCAGCCAGCCACGGGGAGGGACGACCCTCAGGGAGGTGCCTGCTCACGACCTGCTGGGCCCACGAACACTCCACAGCCCCGAACCTGCTAGTGCGAGTAGGAAAGCAAGATATGTGCGCCTTCATAGACTCTGGCAGTGTGGTGGCCCTGATCTGGCCTGAGCTGGCAGAAGGGAGTCCGGGAGCACCCACTGAGGTTGCCTGCGTCCACGGCGACACGAAAAGTTTCCCCACCAGCCGCATAGAGGTCCGGACGGCTAAGGGGACCTTTGCAGTGCGAGCCAGGTTTGTACCCAAGTTACCGGTCCCCCTCCTCCCATTTTCGACAGTTTCTGGGGCCTGTTGGGGGCAGTCCAACGGCCTCGTTCGCGCCGCTGCCGGAATCCTCTGGAACCATCCCCCCAGGCAAGCCCCCCCGGCCTGCGTGGCTGGTACCAACCCCCCGACCACAAGACCCACCACGGACAAGGAGGGTGACGAAGCCAGACCCCCAGCGGCACCAGAGACCCCAGACACCACCAAGGCCACAGAAGGATCCCGGTCCGCTCCCCCAGTGGAGCAAGAGACCCCAGACACCGCCACAACCACAGAAGGATCCCAGACCGCTTTGGGGAGGCCATGGGACAGCTCCCCCCTCACGGAACTGTCTGAGTTCCCCCTGGCCACAGAGGAACGGTCGGGCCAGGTCGGGGGGTTCGCCACCGCGCAGCTAGAAGACCCGGCCCCGAAACAGGCATGGAGCCAGGTCCAGATGCAAGACGAACGACAACGTGAACCGGTAGGTCCCCTATCTTCCCCGTACTTTGCCACTAGGCGCGGCCTGTTGTATCGGGTGGTGCAGAAGGGGAGGGAAATCCACGAACAGTTGCTGGTTCCCCAATGTCATGTCTCCCAGGTCCTTTACATGGCCCACTCCCACCTACTTGGGGCCCACTTAGGCATGGACAAGACCCGGGAGAGAGTGGTCGCCTGGTTCGCCTCCGACCCTACCGGATACCTGCGACGAGGTGAGGAACATGTTGGACCTAGGAGTGATCGAGGAGTCCCACAGTGCCTGGTCCGGCCCCGTGGTCCTAGTCCCCAAACGGCTCCTTCCAGTTTTGCGATGACTTCCGGAAACTTAACGAGGTCTCCAAGTTTGACGCCTACCCTATGCCCAGGGTCAACGAACTGATCGAGCGCCTGGGGCCGGCCCGCTTCATCTTGACCCTCGACCTCACAAAGGGGAATTGGCAGGTGCCCCTGACCCCAAAGCCCGGGAAAAGACGGCCTTCGAGACCCTCGACGGCCTGTAGCAATACACTGTGCTGCTCTTTGTGGTGCATGGAGCCCCGGTTACATTCCAGAGGCTGATGAACAGAGTCCTGCGACCCTACAAAATCTATGCAGCGGCATACCTGGACGACATAGTAGTCCACAGCGGATCCTGGGAGCTGCACCTGAGGCAGCCAACCCCAAGAAACTAGAGGAGGCCTCCTGCCTCGGGTACCCGATTGGGCGGGGTTATTTTCGGAAGATTTTCGTCATTATTTTTTGCCCTGAGCCGGGAGGAATTTCTGTTGCGTTTATCTGTTTTCTTATCCCCCGAACCGGGAGGAATCTGTGTTGCGTTTACCGGCGCAACACAGAGTTTTTTAAATTTTTGTCGAATTTTTTTTTTGTATAATAATAAAAAAGAACCGCTCGTTCCGAGCTAACAAACATATTGTGCATCTTATTGGTGCTTTTAAAAGGCTCAGTGTAAATTAGAATAGGTAAGCTGTTTAATTGTCAAATAAACATACAGGTCTATGAGCTCAATGCTATTTTAACAAATCATTTAAATTACAGCTTTTTGTGAATAAGTATAAGGTGTTATGGAGTTTATGCGGGAACTCATTAGTTTGAGTTCAATTATGCGGGAACTCAAACGCATACAATTAGAAATGTGAAACTGAAGAATGGGAATTATTTTTTCATGCATCATTTATTTTTAATATATTATGTATCAGTTCTAAACTTTAAAAAACCTGTGTGAGCACAAAATGGTTGTATGCCAGATAGTAAACTTATACAGTATACCACAAAAGTTGTACCACAACTAACATGATTCCTATAATAATTGACCCACAAGGAGATGGAAAAGAACCTTCCTACAGGAAATTGCTGTAAAATTTAAAGCTGGGCTGAATCTACTTTGTAGGACAGACGATACACAGTTAAAGACGGGTGAATATTTTGGCAAAGCCGATCCCATCTTTGCCGGGCGCCTTCATCTTTGTAGCCACGGCCACTTGTCAGCAGTAGGATATTTTGGGTGCCAAGGTGATTTCTGTCCTCCATCACTCTCCTTGTTGTTAAACCACTTTAAAAAGCAACGCCTCATAGCAGCTCTATGGCAGGAGTCTTCAGAGTGAGCCTGAGGAGTGAATCAGTGTTGAGCACCAGTTGCACTGTATGCTCTTTTCCGTCAGCTTGATTGAGAGGGACGAGGATCGTTTCGACAGGGATCACTCCTGCGCGCTCTCTCGCTCTCTCTCTCTCGTTCTCCTCCTAAAATCCTAGAAATTATGGAAAAGCCCCAGGTTGATTCAAGGTGGCTAGATTCACAAGGCCTTTTAGTGAGAAGCTGATCCCTTCTGTCAAGGTTTTGCCAAGCAAAATGTCAGTGTTAAAGGCTCCAAATATTTACATCCTAGATGAAGAGGTGACTGTGATCTGCTGAGCATGCAATAATAACCTGTTGTTTTTATATTTATTGAAGTTCCAGAAGGCTCAATTTTAAAATCCCAAAAATATCCTTTAGTTGGATCATGGGTAAAAAACACCAACTTTGTTTAGAACTGCAAGGTTGTAAACAGTTGAAGGAATATTTGTTTTGTAAGGACATTGTCTTTATCGATGCTGCCAAAGGATATATGTTATTTCTTTGCTATTTTTCAACCAGCCATATATTTAACAAAAATAACTTGCATAACTATAAAAAAGACTTAAAAAAAAAAAAACGCTATCCTTTTAATGTTAAAGATTAAGTCTATTTGCTTTGTAAGGACAATAATGGACATTGATAAATTTCTGCATGAACATGGATCCTAAGCACATTGTTCAGCTGTTTTGGTACTTTTTAAAATCTTTGATTAAGTTTTAGCCCTGGCGTTTTAGCCTGCATAAGCAGCATCTTTTCACATCATAAGATACACACCAGCTTTAAATATTTGCTGATACTAATTCCATTTCACCACTGGAACTGGTACCATATACTGAATGATTTAATAGTAAGAAAGCCTATCTTTTCTAGAGTTTATAGAGTTTATTCTTTGATTATTACAAGATGTCTGATGGTCGGAATGTGTTCAGCTCATTCACCCGATGGGTGTTCTCTGAACACAAAATATAATACACCAATTATAATATTCAGGTCAAAACCCTTTTCAAGGTTTAAATTGCTACTGAGACTTATTCATAGAACATCATGAGCTGTAACCAAGGTAAGTTGGACCTACTAACTACAAGTTCAAGTGCATTCAATGAGACTTTTTTTTTATTAAAATCTGATTGTATCTGCGCCTTGACCTCAATATGTATTGGTTAGTATCCCAGAGCAGATGCATTAGCTTAATGTGCCACCTCACCATCTCTCTCTCACGGCTGTTGATTTCAGTGTCCAATCAAATGTGGGTCTTAAAATAGAAGTAACTGAGCCCAATGTAACCACATAATTCATAATCATTAAATTGAATTGTGCCTAAAATAATATCCAAGAATCATGATTTGGAAATGTGTCAAAATAAAATTTACTTCTCAGTCATCCTATAACTTGAAACTGTGCTCTCAGAATGCAAAACCGAATAAGCTTCGGGGAAAATACACCACATCACTCTGCATGTTTTTTCCCTGGTGCTTAATTATACCTTTAGATTGCAAGCTTGGAGCAATTGTCCTTGGTAGCTTCTTAAGATGCTGCAAAGGCAAAATGACTGCCATGGAAGATGACTGGCCCATCACAGGTCTTTGAAAGGCATTACGAATCACACCTTGTCAGAAGCAGCACAGAGCATTACATTTTCTGGAACCGCCTTCTTTCTGTGCACCAAGGACACACAGAGAAGCTGTTAGATACAACTGAGGGGATTGTTGGTCTTTTTCATCTTATTATGAAATGTTTGACGACGAGTTCATACATGATGCTTTTTCATGTCGAAGAAAGGTTATTTTAAGCTCATGTGAATGGGAAGGTTTTTTTCTCAGGCAAAATACTTGGTTTTATGGCAATAAGCCTGCAACAAGAAAGATTTACTGTATTTCACAGCATAAGCTGCAAGGTGTCAGATACGACTACAGTTTGGACAATTCCCTGTTTCAACAGCACATATATTGGATGATAGTAGATTATGGGAGCCATAATTCTTCTTTGCGTGTCATCTTTCTTTTGACAGAGAAATTGGTTTTGAAAATAGCCATGAAACAAAAGCCAGATTAATTTAAAGATAGCACACAGCAAGTGCTGTTACAGTGAATATAAATGCAAAAAATAATATATTTCCTTAAACCAAATTATCAACTAATTGACAGTAAGGGCATTTACTTTTTGTTACTACTGAACTTGCAATTAGTCCCTTTTATGCTTTTCTGGTTATGAGTAAAAAACGCATATTAAGTTAGCATTACTTTCCACTAAAACCACAGAACAACCCAGGTATTTACAAATAAGAATATTAGGAGTCAAGTAACAATAAAATTAATATGCCATTTCTTTCACTTATAAAAGTGATTCTTTTGAGCATCCCAGTTTAGAAAAAAAAATGTTACGTATCATAAAGAAACCCCTACTGTTTACGTGTTTCGATGAAGATGTTTAGTAATTAATATAATAGAATAGGATGTGGAAATATTTACCAATAAAATAACTATAGTGCATTCAAGGGAGGTCAGTGAGATACATCATTGTTATTATTATTATTATTATTATTAAATTATGAATTATTGAATTATTATTGTCGTATATATTACAATTACAATTAACAATTACAATATCAAAAAGTATATAACAGAATGAAATATTAGTTCAAATTATATGGAATCAATATGCCAGCAAACAGAAAACAGCATATACAAGCAGTGAAGTTTAGACACAGGGCAAGGGGAAAATATGAATACTATTCTATTGATGATATCATGCTTCTTTGTGGCAAATACTAATTCATTTGTATTTTATTTGCTATATTTCATAATAGAGCTTTGGGCGAATGCTATTATTGTTTGCAATATTATTCCTACTGCACATTTTCCCATGACAGCTGAAGAAAGCCAAGCATTCTGAAGATTTGTGTGCATGAAAATTTAAAGTACAGTAATAAACATCGACCAAAGTTTCACTTCGCAACCGGTGATTGACTGCCCGGTTTTGCAGTTCTACGTTGTTCAGGGGGACAAGAGATTTGATTTATTTTGAAAAGGCTATGATTTCCTGCACATTACATTCATGGTGTATAGTCCACATGCTGGGCTAAATCCGATTGCTAGTCCCCCTCAAGGTTCAGGCAACAGCAAGTATGCCTCCCTTCAAGGTTCCTAGTTGAGTTAATTAAGAGCCAGGCAATGAAAATCTCTATGAGTCTTTGCATAGAGAAGGGCACCGCCAAACTGGGTGCAATTACAAATCAATACAATAGCCCATTTCATGTTTGACAGCACTTCTGTGAAACATTACAATGGGGATGACACCCTGACCTTTGCGCATGATATAAGAATCAGTGGTATTTTAAAGTGGATGCCAATTACGAGAGTTAATCTCTTTGTTCATGCTGATTTTGCAATTATGTGTCCCCTAGGAATGAAAGGACTTTATAACAGATTATCCCCCTTTTTATCTCTGCTGAATTTCATTTTTGCAACATTTTTTTAATGGTCATGTTGTAATACCACTGCATTACACTCAGTTTTCTTACAAATTGGAAAAATTGTCCTCTGAAGTGAATCCCACATATGGGGTATTAAAAAGTGATGATTATTAAATTATAAATTTCAAATGTATGAATGTCATATTGTCAACTTATAGACACCTGAACTCCTCATGAGATACATAAACTAAAATTATAGTTAATATTATCATCATCACCACCAGTATTTTAAATTTTGTCTTTATGTTTTCATGATTCCTGCATGTGTTTAATTTTATTGTTTATTAAAAATAATCAGTTACAATAAGTAAACATGAACACATTTGGAATGATTTGACAGACAACTTCTGAAAGCATTGGTTATCTAAGTTCTTTGTTTGCAGAAGCGAACAAGACGCATGTTGTCACAACTGTAAACCTTGCTGACGGAATATAATGTGTAATTTACCCACCCAGTTGTCGTCGCAGCAACTCGATCCGTTTCGCTTTGTGTTTAGAGTATGCACACACTGACTCGTTGCTTTTGCTGGCCTCCTAACAGTTACGCGTGCAGTGCAGAAAGAAAAAAAGGTAAAGAGAGAAGAGCGCCAGCAAGCTACTGAGGAAGAAACACGGGAGTGTGTGTGTGTGTTGTGAGAGAGAGAGAGAGAGAGAGAGAGAGAGAGAGAGAGAGAGAGAGAGAGAGAGAGAGAGAGAGAGAGAGAGAGAGAGATACTGACTCACTTCTGCCCATCATCTCAGCATCCAGCAAGGTGTCAACACGAGAACCAAGCTTTTCTAGGTACCATTTCCTTTTGAGTGGAGCGACTGGATTGAAGCTCCACAATGAGTAATAAATAACACGTATGTACAGGAGGAATGAAAAGCTGACAGAGCGTGTTATTTACTATTTACATAATTCCATAATTGTTTTGTTGCTTTACTCTAAGACGTGGTATTTGATATCTGATGCGCGTGTGATTCGCTTCGAAGATACTCTAGATTTGAAAGAGTTTTCAAAAGGATATTCCTTGTCGTTCTCTTTTTATTGGATTTCATTCTCTATAGAGGTAAGTGTGACAAAGAACTCCCTCTTTGATAAACCGAACTCACATAACGGATATACAATGTTGCCATTTTATTTTAACATGGCGTTTTGAAACAGTGATATTAAACAGTAGGATAATGATCAATTAGGCGTAAATTAATTATGAAAAATCTCCTATTTCCATAAAGTAATTTTAAATAAACTGAAACAAAGTCAGCACATTTTATTTCCTGTTGATTTTTATAATGCGATTACCGTTTATGGTCTATTAATTAAAAAATCAATGTATAGCAATTCTTCGTTTCTTTATAGTAGGTCGCTTCATACAAACTTGGTAGCCTACAAAACGGAGTGCTTGCCCGGTGAATCTGAAAAAGAATCCGTCGAAGTTTAATGTGCATTACGAAATAATGCAAGAAGGGCGTAACTTTATTTCAAGTCCACGGAGGCAAAGCTCACAATGAGTGCAGAAAAAGCGGTACTTCTATATTTCTAACTCCACAGGTATGGGATCGTAATCACTGCCGACTGGAGGATATTTGTCAAAAAAAAAATTTTATTCCATCCAGTTTCCTCCCTTTCTTTTCTTTTTGTAACAGAATTGATAAGTCTATTTTAAAGTAATCTTTATTGTGCACTTACTTATGATCAACGGAGACGATAAAATGAAATAGGCTCAATTTGGTCTTCTTACTAACTATCACCAAAACGTTTTAGTCATAATAGAGCTTTGGGCGAATGCTATTATTGTTTGCAATATTATTCCTACTGCACATTTTTTAAAATTTGACTATTGCCCTCAAATCCATATTTGTATATATTATATATACTATAAATTTGACATTACTTTCTCAACTTTGTTAATCCCTCAGTACTTTTTTCTATTTGGCTTTAAGTCAGACACCCTAATGAAAAGTATTGATATTTATTTAAATGATTCATAATATTTAGAATTTTTTAAATGTTTATTCATATTTCATGTTTTTACTGGCTAAAACTCTAGGCAACAGACTTTGGTTTTATAGCTTTTCCATCTCTAGTTTGGAATCCAGAGCATTTTCTGGTACAGTTGAAGCTGTGCCAATAATTATTCGGTGTGTTTGTTCCAGTGCTATGCCAATATTTAGTGTTACAGAACAACCAGACCATAGGAGTGCTTGAATAAGTCAGTGGGCAGTAACCCAAAATGGCGAGGATTTACAGGTTGACTTTAGTGTCCTCCTCTCTCTCCTTAGATGGTCACTGATCTGAAGGCAAGCTGGTTTTGAAAGGGGTTGATTTGCTCCCCGAGCCCCGAGCCACCATGGCGGCTGGAGTAGCGGCATGGCTGCCCTTTGCCCGGGCAGCAGCCATCGGCTGGATGCCAGTGGCGAATTGCCCCATGCCTGTTGCGCCCAGGGACCTGAGCAAAAGGCAGGATGAAATGATTGTCTTGAATGTGAGTGGTCGTCGTTTCCAGACCTGGAGGACAACCCTGGACCGCTATCCGGACACCTTGCTTGGCAGCTCTGAGAAGGAGTTCTTCTATAATGAGGAGACCAAGGAGTACTTTTTTGACCGTGACCCAGATGCCTTTCGCAGCGTCCTCAACTTCTACCGGACCGGCAAGCTGCACTATCCACGGCATGAGTGCATCTCAGCCTACGACGAGGAGCTGGCCTTCTTCGGCATCATCCCGGAGATCATCGGCGACTGCTGCTATGAAGAGTACAAGGACCGCAAGCGTGAGAACGCAGAGCGCCTTATGGACGACCAAGAGGAGAATAAGGACAGCAAGCTGCCTCACATGAACTTCCGCGAGACCATGTGGCGGGCCTTCGAGAACCCCCACACCAGCACAATGGCCTTAGTCTTCTACTATGTCACCGGCTTCTTCATTGCCATCTCCGTCATCACTAACGTGGTAGAGACGGTGCCATGCGGCGCCACGCCAAACCAGAAGGACATGCCCTGCGGTGAGCGCTACACTGTGGCCTTCTTCTGCATGGACACAGCTTGTGTTATGATCTTCACCGTGGAGTACCTGATGCGCCTCTTCGCTGCGCCCAGCCGCTACCGCTTCATGCGCAGTGTGATGAGCATCATTGACGTGGTGGCCATTCTGCCCTATTACATTGGTCTAGTTATGACCAACAACGAGGACGTGAGCGGGGCCTTCGTCACCCTGAGGGTCTTCCGTGTCTTTCGGATCTTCAAGTTCTCTCGCCACTCACAGGGCTTGCGAATCCTGGGCTACACTCTGAAGAGCTGCGCTTCGGAGCTTGGCTTCCTGCTCTTCTCGCTCACCATGGCAATCATCATATTTGCTACTGTCATGTTCTATGCTGAGAAGGGATCCAGCTCCAGCAAGTTCACCAGCATCCCAGCCTCCTTCTGGTACACCATTGTCACCATGACCACCTTGGGGTGAGTGCCTCCTTTTTTCTTAACTGCAATGTGATCACACAGAGTTCAAGCCTATTCTTTTCCTCTGTTGAAAGGTTTGGTCTCTTGAGAGATTAAGGTGAAAATAAGTGGCAGTGTTGCGGAATTAACAAGAACCCACATCATAATCAGAATTTATATGTATTTTTCTATTCTGCCAAGAGAATGGACTTAGGTCAACGATTCATTTAGTTGTGATTGCAGATCCCATACTCTTTATCTCCCCTTTATATATCTTTCCCTCACTCTTTCTCTCTACACACGTATACACATATGATAACAACGCTTTGTATTGACAATTTATTTTCCAGAACCTGCAGGACACTTGAGAAAACTGTGAGAAAAGTAAAAGGTTACAGACACAGCAGAAATGTGAGAGCTGAGAAATTGTATTATTTGATTTTTATTATTTATTTTCATTAGAATCCACACTAATGTCCAATTTTTATTTGATTTTTTGATTAGAAATGTATTTTGTTATTTAAGGGTTGACTTTTCCTTGACGAACACCTTCATGGTGTTTTAATGCATATTCAATTTATTATTTTTTACGGTGAATGTTAACTGTAAACTGTAATGAGAAAAAAATGGAATGCATTAATTCGGTGACATTTAGGTCTATGTATGTGGTCCAGCAAAGAATGCGATCCAGAAAGCTATCCAAGAAATATATCCTCCGTACTCCCTAGAGGATGCACCCTTAGGCTTCATGAATCCTTTTTGATGGAAGGGCCTAACATAAAACTTGATATCTTTGTCAGCGTTGCTTTACTTGTCTTCAAGATGTGTATCTGTCAGCACTGCCCAACATTAGATTTTTGTAACCAGTAAGCCAGGTTCAGGAGTCGACTCGGGTAGGTGCTGCAGTGTTATCCTCTTGCACTTGGAGGTGAGTGGCTCCCTACTACTCTTATTATGGAATAAGCAGCCTTTCATCTCCTATAAACTACCAGGCAGAAGTGGGTGTCAACATGACTAATTGTGTGTACCCCAACATCTGCTGAGTAATGCAAACGTTTGCGGTGTGCTTAGCACTGTTTACCTCACTGAGGCTGGCTTAATAAGGGCAAAGCTGTAGCGCTGAGTGCTCATGCTGAAGGGGGAGTCTGCTTCACAGGCACTGGCATCCAACTTTCATTTAAAACCAGGCCTGCAGATGCATGGCTCGGCAAGTTATAGAGCACAGCTCAGCTCTTCGTCCCCTCTAAACCCACAGAGGGCTTCGAGCAAATTATTTAATTAAATAAAGAATAATTTCTGCACATTTCTGCACTATGTATCTCACAGCGCCTTGATCGTTTGCTTCTGACTTGTTGCTTTGTGTCTCTGCCGATTAAAATAGCAGCACCTAAGACATATTGCTCAAAGAAAAACCAAGGGGTAATTTATTGGTTTGCTCATCAGTGTTCCATACGGACGTACCTACACCGTAAAGATTAGATTTCGGTTCCAGTCCACATCTCTGTTGTTTGAGTTTCTACTTGTTTTTTTCTTTTTTGGTGTCTTGTTGATCTGAAAGCTGTTTTAGTTGATACTGCAGTGCATAATCCCACAGAAAAACAAACCTCACCATAGGTTTTCTTAGTATGAGCAGAATAGGGATAGTGATTGTATGCTGTTCTTTGTAAAAGATTGCAATCTGTTTGTCATGGAAATGTGTTACAAAAAGAGGGAACTAAGTTCAGAACAGTAATTATTTATTATTATTACTATTCTGTAGGCTAGATTATGAGGGCATACGCATTACCTTTAAAAACTAAAAATATATATTTGTTGGGGCTACACTACACTAGGGTGATACTGGGGACAGATTTTTAGCTTTTCTGTGTGTGTGTGTTGGATGGAAGTGGCAGTAATTTTTTACTGTCAATAAGATAAAATTACTCTGAAATAAGTGTCAAGGCAGGCAATGAAGGTACAGGCTGTTTGGTTCTTTCATGGCATTGGTTTTTATATTCGTTTTTAGCCTCTGGCATCAAAGTGTATTTGACCTTTCAGTGGTGCATACAAGTCATGACCTTTAAATGTAAATGGAGCTCACCTTCACCTTCATAAGTTTTTGCGAGCTTTAACAACAGCCTGTGCTAACTGGGTAGGATTTTTCTGTGGAAATTTTCGACTTAAGTTTACTTCAGTATGACAAACAATTAAAAGCAGAGTATTTGGTTTAGTTTTCAAATATGGGAGGTTAAAATTGCAATAAAATGCATGTTGGAAATTCTGGCCCTTAAGTATGACAAGAACAACATAGTAATATGATTTACATTTGAAACTTCTGAAGGTGCCAGCTCATTTCAAATGTAACTTTTCTGGTCAAAAGGAGACATTTTGCTGATTCAGGGACAGTTATTTGAAATAACGGTGTTGTCTTTCATTCAGGGGCAGATTTTAACACTTTAAAGGTTGTCAGATAGGTCCCACACTATATTCATAAAAATCAATAACATTCTAGCAGAAGCCCTTCACAAGAATTGTTGAGCAAAATAGTCAATTACAAATGCAGTTTTTTCTAATTGCGACATACCGTTACACAGTATTTTTTTCTTGTATAAAATTGATATAATAACTGTCTAACTTCCTAAGCATGATTCTCCTACTTATTTTTGATAAGGGGATATTTGCGCTTCCCTTTCAATGAATCAGAGTTTCTGTATTCCTGCTGTCATCAGTGTTAATTCTGGGAAATTATTTTTGTAACAGTTGTTTTTACAGTTTTTTTCCCAGGCTCTGGGAAGACAGTATAGCCTCATGCCAGTGAGTGTAGTAAGTAATTATTATATGTTACTTCACTGGTTTTAATTATGCATCTAATGACTACAAAGAAGGTAATTAATGCCAGCGTAAAAAGAACATACTGGTGGAAGTAAGAGTTTATTTTTATTTATAAGAGGCAAAGAATATTGGGACAATCAGTCATTCCAGTATGTAACTTTTATACTTTAGTATTTTTGTCTTTGATATTAAAAGTCCTGCCTCCCCGCATCTAACCTATGATGTATACACAGATATAGGCAGACTGGGGGCAATACGCTAGTTTCTTATGTATGGGTCTTATTTTTAGCATAAATCATTGGATTTTGGTCTTCGACAGGGCAATGGCTGACAGGGAATGTTTTCTGCGCATTTAATAGGGAAAAGTAAAAAATAATAAGAAAAAGCCTTATAACTAATGTACTGTGTCTCGTGACTTAGAAGATCTTTTGTTAATTAGCAAATTAAAATTCAAGTGTTTTGGTGTGTTTTAAGAGCACATAAAATCCAGACATACAGACCAAAAATAACCCCAGTGTGGCTGCCTAGATTGTGCACTCCATCCCATATTGTAAAAGTAAAGGTCCCGTTGATGACTGACCTTTGTCTCACGCCTAACTACCCATGTAACACAGGTGGCTTTGGATGTAAGCGGTGTAGATCAGGCGCCTGTGCAAAAGGTTAACGGAAACCCTTTGGAGGTTTAATTGAATCCAGGCAATAAGTCAAAAGAGGGGCATTGGCGTTGCCGTGCGAAAATGGACATAATTATCATGGCCGGATGACTGTGTCAGATATGTCTCTGTTGCCTGTCACTGTCCAGAACTAATGGAAGGCGTCGCATGGCCCCGAGGTGATAAATGACTGCGTGTCCTCTCCATTAGTTCCTCCAGTGATCGGAAGGCACCCAGGGATATTCAAACCTGCAGGGATGTTTAAGCAAGTTTTGATGTGATTGGTTATTTGTCATCCCCCTGCCCATCCAAAGACAAATATTTAAACATTTGTCATACCTAAAGCAGGTTGTGTGTGACCAACTTGAGCTGGCCCTTTTTGAGGCTCCAAACCACATATAGTTAAAATAATTTTTGCTTAGCTTTTTTGTCTATTTTTATTTAGTCAGATAATTACCACTGACCTTGGTGGGATAATGGTTGGTTATGGTATGTTTAGTTTTGTGATTAAAAGGATTACTTTCAACTGTATCCGTCTATGTTCATGTTCATCCATTCATCATTTTCAAATAAAGCCACTGGGTATGGGAACGTTTGTGAAAAGAATTTAAAGAAATGCCTCAATGGATGAACCTTCGCAAATATGCCAACATACCAAAAAATGTCTCTTCTGTACTTCAGGTTACAGAATCTCATAAGCATTCAGACTGTGATGAGCTATTATATCGTGCCTTTCCAGAACTGCAAGGCATGCATATGAATGTAAATAAGCAAGAGACATTTCTGATAAAATTGTATTTTCCATCTATTGGTCCTCGAGGGCCATTACTAAAGTGATTTGTATTAAAAACAGCAACATATGCCTATGAAATCTGCCCCGTGGTGGTATTTTGCAGTTGATGATTGGAATATTTTTCCAGTGTTTGGATCCAGAGGTCTAAACTCGGAAAGGGAATGGGCACACCGCAGCATGGGGAAGGGAGTATGGGGCATGAAGGCTGAGGTGCACAGAATGTTGCAACTGTACATGGCACTTCTGTTGCATTTTGAAATGATGCCACATTCTCAACCATGGCCCTGGAAACACAGTCTTTTCCTCTACTCTACATATTGAATGTCACCTCTGTCTTCCACATTGCACTAATTTTCCCACAAACTCACTGACCTCGGTGTCTATCTGCAGCTGGCACAAAATTTGATGATATCTGCGGCAAGACTGCACTAAAGAGGCTATAATCACTGATGAAAACTCAAAATAAGCCTTGAAATCGAAGCCTTTCCTTGGGGAAAGAAACCCGAATGAATCTGAAGATCATTTTTGAGGCAAGGCATTGATCTAATGATATCAAGTGGAGTTGATATGTTTTGAAAAATATTTCTTAGTGTGCTAATGTGTAAAACTAAAATCATTTCAATGTTTAGATTTGTTTTTAAAAAAACCCGAACATTACTTGTCCGAGTGTAATAGAAATCCGTCATTGGTACTGGCAGTAGTACTTGCTTGTTTCTTTGAAAACAGCCACATTCAATATGTCTCAGATTTATGTTAACTCTCCTTGAGTTCTTCCCATTTTGGACATTTTTTTTCTTATATTTTTTTTCTTATTCTTGCTGGCAGAAGCACAAATGGATGGTAAAGATTTAACATAATCTCGATATAAGGCCTTGTGTTTTGCCGGTTTATGGAAGTGGAACCTGATATAGCACTTTCCAATTTCCAGTTTGTTCATTCTTCAATGAACGCCCTGCCCTCATCAAGTCCCCTTGTTACCCTGGTATTTGGCTTCATCCAGTTTAAAGATCACACACCTTCCCTTAAAACTGTCATTAGATATTATCTGGCCATTATTGCCATGAATGGCTGACTTTGTTCTTTACTGAGTGTTCTGTTGTAAACATTGAAAATTGTATTGCAAGAGCTGTTGTTGATTAATGAATCAGCAATTGTTTTTCTCGGGTTCTGTCTGTCCATCATCTCAGGACAGTAGTTGTCCTCCTGTTGTATCAGTTGTAAGTCTGATCCTAGTATGTAAAAAAGGTAGACAATTCTCTTGTTTTCAGTTCTCATAATAAAATGGAGCAAATGTAGATGATGAGCATAAAAAGTCAGAATCTCTTCATGTTTTTGTTTTTTTTGCCTTGACTGCACACCAAGGTTTAAGGGGGGTTTGGAGCTCGGAGCTCCGTTGGGCCAAGTGAGTGTTTTTTTTTTTTGGACTTTGATCCCTTTGTATTAGAATATTGATTTTGCATTGACTTGTTTTCGTATGAGAACCTGTTTTGGAAAGTGACCAATTTGCAACACTTTTTCTGCCTGGACATTAAAGGAATGTTTAAAATGTCAGTTTAAAAAAAAAGATTTTTAGTAACGACCTGTCCTACACCCAGGAGGTTGTTACACCATTAAAACTTGTTTCTTGCCCTCCCCTTGTATAAAACCGCAAAAGAAAAAGAGCAGAACAGAGCAGTAAAGACTGCTCTGGCTCCTTTGTATGCGAGTCAAAAGATTATTGGTGGACTATGAGACTTCGTTTTCTTGACAACATTGCCATCTTCCCCTTTTACACTTGTTTGCCTTGTGCCTCTTTGGCATGCCCTCCTTCTTCTAAGAGGCCCCCAAGCCTTTAATTTGCAGGTGCAGAGCGGCACCTGTCTCCCCTCCCTGACCTGACATAGGGTGACTAAGCATGTGGTACACTGATATAAATCCTGTGAACATGGGCCCGTGGCACAAACAGGAGGCCCGACTTTAATGCTGGGGTTAACAAATCCATGCAGCTGCTATTTCTGTATCTGTCACAGGGCTGAATGTATGTGAAGATGAATAGTGGCTGTAAATCTCTTTTGAGGGTGATGGAGTGGTTCAACATGACCTCCATCTGTCATTTTTATTATTTCCTACATCAGAGTATTGTGGGCACTGTACACCCTTGCCTGCATTTCAAACCAATTGCAAACCAATTCTCTGCCACAGGATTTGATTGTAATATATTTAGCAAATGGCAGAAATATGATATAGTACTATGTGAATCCACAGACAGGGCATTCTCATCATTCTTTGCACCCTATTTAAACATGCTGCAGCTCTAAAGACTACAGCAGACAGATCATGCCTGTCTGAATGTTTGTCTCCCTAATAAGCATAATATTACCAATAGAACCCCCACAAATGCACACACACAAACACTTGTAATGGTTATTGCAAACTTAAAAACATCTTGCTAACCACTAGTGCTGAGGAAATCTACCGTTCCCAATATATTCAGCTGACCTTTACTCAAACCTCTGTCTGATCCGTTATTGTAATCAGACAGTTTAAACCCAAAGGGTGAGCCCAGGTGCGGGACCTTTTATTTTGCAAGGCAAACAAGGAACAAGGAGGGCTGAGCAGAAATCAATGTCAAAAGAGGTAGAAGTTAGGCAAACAGCGTCAAAATCCAAAATAGGGGCAAATCCAAAAGTCATAGTCAAAAGGGTAGGCAAGAGTTGGTTATGTGGGAAAGGTACAAGAAAGGACAAAACAGGAATCAGCATCAGGGAAACTGAAGGTGACTAAAACAAAAGTGACTAAACAACTAAACAAGACTTTGTATCTAGTGAAGGGAGTGGGGACTATGAATGGCTGATCAGGTGATAAGGGTGCTGAACAGAATGTAAGTGCACATGGTGTTGTGGAATGTTAATTGGATAATTAGCACATGGTGCTAAGGAATGTCTGAGACTTAAATATTCGGGAGACTCTTCTTAGCTGAATTGGGGTGTGACTGGTGGACTGCGAGGCATAGATGTTACAGTTACAGTTACAGTTACAGTTACAGTTACAGTTACAGTTACAGTTACAGTTACAGTTA
>JAOVYW010000101.1:5891320-5904091 GCA_025775045.1 Hiodon tergisus
GGGGGGGGTTCGGTTGTAACAGATCTGGGATCAGACTAACCTTTCATTTGACAACGCAGTGATTATTGTCATTGATGTTTAATACTCTGTAGGCTACTTAAATGGTTAAGGCGGGACTTGTGGCATGTGCTAGAAAAACAATTAAAATACGAATAGGCCTACACGAAACATTAAAAACACTTGCTAAATCCATTCAGATCTCATCTCTCTTATTAACATCCCCGTATGACCTTGATGCTAGACCATACAGATCCTGATATTTCTCCTCTACAAACAATGTTTCCTCGTCTGGGTTAAATGGCAGCTGACAGCAGAAATACGGAATTATTCGGACCAATGAGGTGAAAACGGGGCAAAAAGCGTCCCGAATAGAACCAGCGCCTCCTATAATGTTTCTGGGAGAAACGACACGTCTAAATATTTTGAAGTACGCAGATAGACACCCCCTTTAATTACAATGTGAGCGATCTTTGCTTCTTAACGCTCGCTCTGTTAAGTTAGCAATAGGTGTTAGTAGGGACACATATATTTACAGAAATTGGTAGGGACTAGGGAGGGAGTTGAATGAATCATTTGACGGAAAAGTAATTCAGTGCAGTGATAATGTTTGAGTTTGGTCCATTTTAAGGGAGGTTTCTTAATGCTATGGTAAACATTTCTTGTATGAATAAAACTTGCTTGGGGACTGTAGGCAGTGAATAACAAGTCAAAGTAGTCTGATAAACAGGAGACCAAGTCCAGCAACTTTGGTAAATACATGTTTATGTTCTCCTATGATGGAGAGAAATGTTTGCAATGCTGTGGTAAAAAATAGTAGAAACGTTTGAGTGGTGTTGTAGTTGATTAAACCATCCTGTTCGAATAGTTTTGAATTTAGGGTGCTTGTGAAGTCCCTTCAGCGCATATAACCCTTCTAATCACAATTTTGACATCAGACTCGACACACGGCCGGTTTAGGTGACACCATGCTAAAGCATCTTTGGTAAATAAATGTTTATGTTCTCCTGTGATGGATAGAAATGTTTGCAATACTGTGGTTGGGACCCTGTCTCAGGATTCCGTTTCTGGATCCCCCTCCTCCCCCCACCCCATCTGAGAAGTTCTCAGTAAGAGAGCAAACCGGCCGACCGCTGGCTCTCTTCCCATTATTAGAAATAACGCAGGAATTAACCAGAGACTGTCTCTCCTTTGAGAAATGACCAAATATAGGCATTTCATGGTTGCGGAGAGTGAGGCAGGGGCAATCGAAACATAAACTCTGCCTGGCGACCTTCAGTTTGTATGAGGAATGCTGCACTGGGATGTGCCGGAGCTGCTCCAATAAGGGAGTCAGCAGAAGCCAGTAGAAGGCTCTAGTGTTGCTTGGAGAGGCATTGCTGCCAATGCTACATACAACTCTCATTTTTGGACGAAAGTACTTGCGGGAGAGAATAGTGTTAGGTTTCCACAGAAAGAAATTAAATGGAAGACTAGCAAGCCTTGGTATAAAAAATATACCATTTATTGTTAAGAATGGAAAGGTATTTTCAGGCAGAACTGAATAAGTCCGGAGAACTGAAAGTCAATTTATGTTTTAAATAATTTAACTTTTCAATATGATTAAGATGTAGCTTTCAAGTTAGAATAAATTGAACCCTTAAGGAAACTTAATTACTGGGTATTGGCCCCCTGAACTTGTGATGTATCTCATACTATGGCTATTTCATCCAGACTTGTTGAAACGCATCCAACAATGCTATACCAACAGTTAACAGACCAAATGGCATAGCATGAGCGCAAAGTGATGGAGAAAAAAAAATCAGACTGTTAATTTGGCTTTTTTTATTGTAATGTAATGGGTAATATTGTAATATTGCTTGCTCTGCAATCCCAAAAACCATTCACACAATGTGCATGCCATTGGTTAAACAGGCTTTGTTTAAAACTCTAGTGTCGGCAACTGTAGTAGCTTCATACACACGCATAACATGCCGTCTGGTGATTCAACTAATTCCCTGTAGCAAGATCAGCATGATTGTAATTTTGGAGGATAAAAAGTTTGGAAAAGCCATGTTAGCTAAACCCTTGGGAAAGGACCCCTGAAATTTGTGCCAGAAATCTCTATGTTTTTGTTTGACCCAGTTCTGTAAGCTAATTATGATCTTACTTGAACCATTGTAAGTACTAAATTTGATTTGAAAAAGTGAAACACGTGCTGGTTGGCCACTTACCAGAGCCAGGCTTATGATTCCAATGTTGAGTGTTCCATCATTATACATCCAAAGCAAGTGTTTCTAAAACACAAGGAGAAATCGCAGAAGATATACTTCCAATCTCATTAAAATAATACACATCAAATCAAACACACCACCAAACATGAATCTTTAAGTCAATTATTTAAAAAAAACAAAAAAACAGGTCATATAACTTAAAATAAATGTATGTCGAAAGTATTTAAGAAGCTTTTTTTAATGTAATCAACTTTAATGCGAGTTACTTTTAATTAATTAACAATTAATTAATTAATCATAAAAATTTAGTAGTTCTACTATGTAGTATGAAACAAAATGTACTTCCATTTTGATAAATTTACTTTCCAAAATTTGAACAGTATAAAAAACAGACTATATACAAAATATATATATATAGATGATATACCAGAGGCCTAGGAGGCCTTAAAGCGTTTTCCATCTTGATACTCAACAAGTACACATTCCCCCAGTACAGTGCTAAATATAAAATGGAGAAGTTGTCCTTTTGTATTCTGACTGTTAGGCTTAAATTTCCATTTATTTTATGTTCATGATGTGACTTAAACTTATTTATTAAATGGATTAGACTTGGCATTACATTGCCAAATGACTTCACTGTTCAACCTGTATTTTTCCTGATATATGAAGGCACATTCAATTTAGTGACTTTGACTTGGCAATAGAGTGAGTTATAACATAATTAATTTTTGTTTTTAATATCAGTTCCTACAGCAAGAAGCGGCCACTTCAGTAATCAAGCGTCCTTCTGCCTTTGGAAATACTAGCCAGTAGAAGAGTATTAATAGGTGAGACAGTTTGAGTTTCACTCAAAATTTCTTTCCTTTCATTTTAGAAAGAAGAAAAACATCTCTTTAATTTTTGACAAGGAATAATACATTCATCTTTCTATTTTGAGGTTTTAGTTTAAGAGTAGGAATGAAAAGATCTCTTAGTAGCCTTATCCTGACTCAGGCATTTCATGAATTCACTGAGTCTATGTGCGGTTAACAATTTAACATTTATCCTCTCTCATACCACCCAAAACAATTCGCCTGGAATGCTTGCAGTAACCACAGTTGTACTTTGTGTACTGTCCAAAACATGAAATCAGAATATGCAAATATAGTACAATTGGCATTTTGAAAACATCAAATATGTATATGGAAATTAACTTATTGAATTGATTATTGTGCAACTTTAGTTTGGTTTTAAACCCTGTCTAAATAGCCTTTCCCTAAGTTATAATTTTAAGATAATATGACAAATGCCATAACATATATTAAATGTAAAGTGCACAGATGTTTTTTATGTGTTTAATATGAACATATCAACATTATAGCATACAGGAGGCATTATCACTTACTATATCCATAGAGATTGATCTTTATGACATGATAGATAAAATTTCCCCATAATTTATTAGTCTCCTTAAACCCTAAATTTTTTCTGTTTATGACTAATTGTGCATTGAAATTAATGTATCATGCACCATTATTAAAAACACGGAAAGCAAAAATATATATATATTTTTGAGCAAAATCTAGTTTCCATTCACACACCATTTGTAAGTAATCACAGGCTTGATTACAAAAAGGCTTTTGTTAAGACATCAATAATTTAAGTATAGTAGGTCAGAGTTAATGTATATTTCATTGATGATGAATTATGTTCTAGAGAGCCATCCAATGACTCACAATCCCATGCCAATTAAAAAAAAAAAAAAACACCTGTAAGCTGTTTGAAGACATTTTATGGTACAACTACAGAAACCTATAAAGGACATAGATCCATTCTATCTTTTTCATTTCATTACTAATTTAACAGTTCTTGTTTGTAAATTTGAGCATTCACATTAATATTTGGCAGTGGTGTTAAGTAAGACAAAGGTAAGACATACAGATATGGAGTATTTAGCAATAGAATATTAACATTTATCCGACATAAAAGTGTATACTCAAAAACAAAAGACACTAATAGGTACAGGCCTCCATTTACTTCCTAGTAAAATAGAAGTTCCATCCTGAGTCGTTCCTAAATTTTTAAATTTGAGTGGGCATGATGCGTAAAATATGAGATATCATTAAGTGATAAGGTAATAATACGAAAGACAATGGTTTCTATACTTCCCAGGGAATTATTTATCAATTTCATACAAACATTCTGTTTAGGTCAAACCCTAGATAGAATTCCGATTGATGCACATGGGGTTACATCTACATGAAACTTTGCTATTAAAACTTTCCTCAGAGGTCTTTGCCAGATATTGAGCTGTAGGTTGATGGTCTCAAAACAGGCTTCATCATAAATCAAGACTGTCATTACAATTACAACCCCCAGGTAGCCACACACATTAGCTCACATACTGATACCAGCTTCTAAATCTAGTGCAAAACCTTGAAGCATCGCCGCAGACCCCTCTCCTATAGAGCATGCCCTCCATCCTCACCTGTCCCATGTGCAGAGCGCTGGGAGGACCCAGGGCAGGGACTGACTGTCTAAGACAAAACTCTCAAGCTTGATTCCATGCATGGTGCCCTCTCCCTTGCATTTGCCACAGCACAGTGATGAAACTGTATCCATTGGTTCGATGAGAAAAAGTCAGAGTTTTGATCTCTTCAAGATCTGTGAGATATCTGTCCTTAACCTCTTTCTGCTTCCTCCTCTTCTTGCTGCTCCTCCTAACACACCTTGCCTTTCTCCTTGCATTTATTGCAGCAGCTTCGGCACTTCAACCTACAGAGAAAAACGCAATGATAGAGTGCACTAAACAGCAAGGTCAACCCAAGAAAAAGTCTGGGGAATTCTGCCGGGAAAAATAGGCCTTGTTGATTTTAAAATACTGTGCCAGTTAGTTGTCTTAACTAATAAAGCATAGAGTAAGCCAAAGGGTACATAGCTATATGTAAATCAGACTCCGTAGACTCCATAGAAGTTTCCATAGAAGTAGTAAAACAATGTTTTTCTTGTTACTCTTTTAAAGCTTTGTTTTAAATATTGTAAAAATTGGTGTTGATCATTTGTTAAAGATTTAGGATTATTTGATTTAGTGATCAGATTAGGGACATATTGTGTAGTCCTAGCTTTGTTATGTAGGATGCAGGTTGTTTCAGGTCATATTTAAATTAGGAGCCTAATAAATTGGGTTAAGCAGTTTCGAGTCAGACGCGGGTTGGGATTAGAAGTGTTTTATTAACGATCTGCACATCACTAATTTAAATGCATTTCCATGTTATGATATGAGTTCAGCTCTATTCCAATCCCATGTAAATCCCCAATCGTAGTCCTTATAATGACACATAATCATAATTTCTGAACTATTACTGATATAACTAAGCTAGTACCCCTCCCATCCTTCTTACCTTTTTGAGCAGTTTGATATTGCTTTTCCTGATAGAAGCTAGCAACTGATCCCTCGAGTTCTTACCACCAGCTGACCCCGAACCGCCGTTGTCCAACTTCCTCTGAGACACAGGTGTCAGGGAGTTACGGAGGCAGTTCATGTCCAGAACAGGAGCAGGAGGAGGGGGTGGTGGTGGAGGGGGGTGTTTAATTCCTCGCTCTGCTTTCTTAGGGGTTACCTTAGGGGATAGTTGAGGTGAGGGCTGGGGAGAAACGAAGGGCGAGACCTTGGGGGAGCCCTTGGGAAAACTCCCTGTGGCTTTAGGAACCTCCAACGTTCCCTTCTTCTCCCCGTTAGCCTGAGCCTGCTTCTGCTCCTGCAGACGCCGCTGCCGTTGCCGATCCATGTTGCGGCTAAGGATGTTGGTCATGGTCATGCGTGGACCAGCCAGTTCAAAGTGGTAACCCAGCTTCAGGAGGGTGGTGTTATCCTTTAGCACCTTAGCCATCTCCATCTCTGTCTTTCCCCCGCAGATATGACGCTGGTTGTGGAATCGCAGTTCAGTAAGGGTGCTGTTGTGCTGTAATGCATAAATTAGTGCAGTGATCCCCTTGCTGGTGAGATGGTTGGAATCTAGATTTATGCTGGTGATGGTCTTATTGCTGCGAAGAGTCCCCGCGATTGCGTAGGCCACATGGTCATCTGCCCGGGTGTTGGCCAAGGCAAAGGCCTTGACATGGGTGTTGTCTTGCAAGACTTCGGCAAACTGGATGAGGGTTTTGATCTTGATAACTTCTGAATTGTTGACATTGAGCTCAATCAACTGGGGGTCGTTGCTGCTGACCTTCTCGACAAGCTCGTCAAACATGCTAGAGGCCTCATCTTCCTCTTCCTCCTCCTCTTTTGTCTTGCTACCTGGGCTTTTGTTTGCCATACTGTTCCCTGATTCTTCACTCTTGCTGAGCTTCAGGGTTTCACCTGGTACCTTGTCTTTCTCTTTCCCCTTCTCTTTCACATTCTCTCTTTCCTTCTCTTTCACTTTACCCTGCTCTTTTTCCTTCTTTCTCTCACTCTCCTCCTTCTCTTTCACATTCTCCCTTTCCTTCTCTTTCACTTTACCCTGCTCTTTTTCCTTCTTTCTCTCACTCTCCTCCTTCTCTTTCACTTTACCCTGCTCCTTTTCCTTCTTTCTCTCACTCTCCTCCTTCTCTTTCACATTCTCTTTTTCCTTCTCTTTCACTTTACTCTGGTCCTTTTCCTTCTTCATCAGACTCTCCTCCTTCACATCATCCACAACCTCCTTTTCCTTCTGTTTTGGTCCTATTTTCTCAAGCTGCAGAGTGGATTGGCCCTTATCCAGCCCTCTGCTCCTTCGCTCATCTGTTTGGTTTTCCCTGACCTGGCTTTGCCTTTCCTCCAGCTTGGACACTATCCCTCTTGTTTTCCTATCCTCCTTTTCCTTTTTCTCCTGTAGCTTTGAAATCAATTCTTTCGTCTTGCTGTCTTCCCGTTTTCTGCTATCCTCTTTTCTTTCTTTTTCCTTGCTGTCCTCCTTTTTCTCCTGCAGCTTTGAAATCAGTTCTTTCATCTTGCTGTTACTTTCCTCCTTCTTTTTGATTTCCTCCTTTTTCTCTTTCAGCTTGCTCTCCTCATTTCGGTCTTTCTCCTTACCCTCATTGTTTCTCTCCATATCTCTGCTCTCCTCTCTCCTGAACCTATTAGAGGGACCAGCCCGGTCCAGTTTGAGGTCCTCTCCGTCTTTGCAGTTTCTGTCCTCCCACTTGTGCTCTCGCTCAGTGGAGACACTGTCCTGTCTCTTCATTTCTCCTTCCTGGCTCTCCGACCTGGAGAAGCTTCTCTCTTGGCTCAGGCCCATCTTCCTCAGGTACTGCTGCTTTCGGCTCTCTTTCTTAGGCTCTCCCTGGTGAATTAAAATGACAAAAAAGGATTGACAGATGTCTAGAGAAATTTCAAAGAACATTAAATACTTTTCATGAAAGGCTTTGTGCTGTTTTACCATTGATCAACGACCTCTCAGTCTTGTCCGAATCATTATTAGATTAAATATGCTTTCAAGTGAACAACCAAAAGTTCCACGCAATTGATGGGCAATTTTTCATAGAATTTCTTAATGTAATGAGAAAAATTATTTTTACATACAAAGATGTTTGTATGGTTTATGAACAATTAACCTTTATGGCTTATGAACAATTAAATGTTGTATGCCATTGCATTAAATTAAATTAAGTATGGCACAATGGCAGGGCAAAACATATAGAGAAGGAAAGTGCTGTTCCTCATGTCTTTTTCATAGGCAATTATATATAATTATATAATATATACATATAATTATGTCTTATATAGCTAAAGATTTTTCAGAGTGAGCACTACTATTATTGCTCAGCACTTCTTCCCCATCAGACTTTTGGGGTTTAAAAAAAAAACTTATTTACTGTTTTTGAAGCAGTATCACTCTTTATTTATGAACATTTTAATCACTGACTTTCATCAAAGCTTGCAAGGTATTGGTAAAAGGGGTGCTATTACCAATGTAACTGGGTATTTCAACATACTATTCAGAAATGTCTGTCTGGCATTACAATTGGTAGGCCTTCTGAAATCAGTGAATGGAACAGGGGATGATGGGAGAAGAGGATAGATTTTGGACAACAGCTGGACTTAGATCCTTTCAAAGTCTTAGATCTTTCGTCAACATTACCAGTTTCACTATGTGGCATGACCCTTTTTTAAAGGTCTGAAACTGTCAATACATTCATTAATTCCACTCAAAACAACCACTTTCACAAGGATGCTTGCTACAATAACTAAACTCAACTAAAGAGAACAAGAAACTGCAGTAGGTCTGTCTATGCGACACATAAAAGCCAGCTTTGTATTTTAGTGATAATGCAATGTCCATGTGTAGCTATGCAGTAATGATGGGCAGTGGATTCTTTTATTACCTTAACTTCACCAAACTTCATACATAGGCAGGAATGTCTTTGTGAACAGTTTTTTAAAAGCCATTACATAATAGAAACATATGGAGCTTTACATCATATTCTTTGTATTAACTTTGCACACCGAGAGCCATTTTAAGCAGCTTTTACAGCTAAATAAATCGACCAGGGCGTCCAAGTGGTTGATTTGTGAGGCATCGTCTATGTGGCTGCAGTTCTGGCAGATGTGTCCTTAAAAGGCAGTGAGTGTAGGAGCCATCAACCAAATAAATTCCGCCAAGCAGCAATCGAGAACCACCACATCCACAAGCCCCAATCGTCCAAAGAGCCTTTGTTCAACACACAACCCACTGATTCCTTTGTCTTAGATCCAGTTGGCTTTTGTGGAAAAAGAAAGCAAGAAAAAATGGGGCAAACCTAAAAGACTTAACAAGTAAACCACAAATGAGTCTTAGATTGTGACCAAAACTAAACTTTGGCAAATCACTAATCACATTTTACAGAACTGTATTTAATAGTGTTTTTTTTATGAGTAGAAGAAATATGAAACAAATGAAAATGCTATTAAATTTGTAGTTTGAAAACGGCTTTGCTGTCATTCAAGGTATTTTCAGGTTTTTCAAAAAAAAATTGTGTAAACAGCAAAATGGGAAGGATTGCCATTGTCCCCATATCAACTGATAAATCTACTATATCAATAATAGATTTTTAAATGATTGAGCAATATCATAATGTCAAGAAAGCAAAATGTCCCTTGTTTTTATCGTAAAGAATCAGACTCCTGGCTATCTGCCACTATTTTCTCCCTCACTCCCAAAAAATTAGGGCTGCCCTTTCTAATTCTATAATTTCAAATGTATAATGTACTCAATTTTAACAACAGCTTATCTAAGCAAGGGGAATGATAAATAATACCATAAGGCCTTCTGTACATTAACCATTTCTGTCAGTAAGTGTTAAACACTGGATAAAAAATAAATAAATAAATTTCTTTGCAGGACTCATTTTTAATAAAATAGTACATATTGTATACTTTGTTCTATTTATTTGTCGGTAAGAGTTTTAAGAATTGGAACATTTAGAATAAGACAACAAAACAATTAATGAATTTTACCGTCCAAAATATAAATTCAAACTAGAATATCTTACAGATACAATAGTATAATATAAATACATAGCTATAACCGTATATACTATTTATAGCTATGTATTTATATTATACTATTTTTAGCCAATCTGTGAGCTAGTCTAACTAACTGAACATCAGGTTATTTTTCATCTAGTTCTTAACACTTTTAGTTACTCTGTTGACCTTATTCTGTCTCAGCTTTTGTTACTGCAGAATAAAAGTTTTTGTTCCCATTAATTAATCTGTTACTTTTGTATTTAATTTGAAAGCAACCATCCTCTATCCATTTAGAATCATCTATCCATTTAGATTTAACATTTTAATAAGCTAGTTTCCAAACCAGCTAAGCATTAAGCAGCTGAATCTAAATGGTAAAACGTTTAGAAATAAAATACAAAATAGAAGTAACCATCTGCCGTTTATTCCAAAATGGAAATCAGTTTTGGATGCCATAAACTTGTGTTAACTTTGTAACATTTTACAATAACACTCCATAGGCATTCTCATATTCCAACATTTTTTTAATGGTTAATTAGTCATCCCATACAATGTTTTGTGACAATTTCAGTACACATGGAAAATTCAGGACTCTGTAAATGATCGAAATGTTCTGCTTGGTTTTAATGGTTGCATTTGCATCTGTGCAATGTCAATCTTAATTTGTTTTGTAGACCATTTATTTTAATTATCAGCTGTATTACTGGGAAATGTTCAAGCAGTAACAATACTTCTCACAAGAGGATCTACACAGGCCACACCTGTTAGTGTTTCCTATGATAATTGTGGCTTGTCACAATTTTATCTTTGCTTCACTGATGCAGTTTATGAACTCCAAGTTGTTAAAGGGACTCAAAGCACTTCTGAATGCCTAACTTGAGCCAAACTAGGCAGAACAAAAGGTTCCCCCAAAAATATCACAAAGCAGATTGTGTCACAGGTGGAACATGGATGTTATACCTTTGAGTTTAATCTGGGGAACATCAAATTGTTTCCACCAATCCAAAGGCAGGAATTTACAGTAGAAAAAAGGTATCTGACATTGTAACTGTCCAATATCTCCATAGAAATGATCAAGATACTCTTCACAAAATGACAGCATTAATTTTAACCCAATTGGCAATCCATAAGGCAGACATGTTTACCCAGAGAAACATGATGTCACATATATGATGTAATATGATGTAATTGTGAAAAGATTCTTATGACGCTGTTTTGAATGTAATCAAATCATTTATTTATAATTGTTTAAAAAACGAACACTGATGGTCTAATTGAAAGCATTTTAAGATTGAAGACAATATAATTTTGCATAGAATGAAGTTACACAACAAACTTCAGAGCATGTCATGTCAATTTAAATGCCAAAACAAGAGATATCACACAAAAACTACTCTTTCGCACTGATTAACACATTTAATTACCAGCCCGATATTTTTGTCTGTTGGTTGCAAAAAGAGAGCCAAGCCATTAGCAATTGATTAAAGATAGAGAATGTATATAATTTAAGCAATCTTTAAAAACTTTGATGACCATGGAATATGGGGAGAGAGAAAGGTGATTTCCGTATCACTCCAGTCAGGGAAAAAATAACTCTGATGTCTTTTTGGGGATATACTGTACCTTTGAAGTGGTAAGTACATAAGAAACCAGGTTCAGACTAGTCTCTACTCCACTGACCTCAAAATTTTTTTTAAAAAAATAATAAAAAGCACATTTATTTTCAATAAAAGCTTCTCCAACCCAATGGAAATTTTAAAATGCTATAAAGTGGCTTTGCTCATGCACCATCTAGGTACACATGATAAACTCATGTGTTCAAGCCGTCATATGAAAGCAACATGACTCCCTAAAGCAAAATCTTTATTTTAATAACAGACAAATAAATAACAACAAAAACATAACGCTACGGAAATCTTTTAGCTATTACATTAGTTGAATAGAGATTAGGAACGAAACAGATTCCGTTTTCATACCTCGTATGACGGCTGTCTTTGGGTGAGATTCTTAGTTTCACGCCCGCAGTTGTCTAATTTGGCCTCACGATTGTTGTTTAGAGACGGCTGTCTTTCTATCTGGTTCCTCTTTCTGAGCCCAACTAATACATCGGCCTCAGGATCGGGGTCCGGCACCGTTAGGACTTCTTTCTCCAGTTCTTCCATTTCCTCGGGCGACAGATTAGACAGCAAGTTATCAATGTCAGGGTCTTCGCTCACTTGCCGTCCGGTCCGAGTGAGTGCCCGCACTTTCCTCCTAGACATGACTGCCACGAGCTTAACTACCAGGTGAGGAAGGTACGAAGACTGACAGAGGGTCTCGTTAAAACCCTCCAAAATGTGCGTGTGTGTGTGTTTTAAATTGATTACACCAGAGACAGCTCCATTAGTAAGGATATTGCCTGGAACACGGAAAAATAACTGTAAGTAACTTTACTGCGAGCGACTTAGTCTCCGAGGGCAGCGAGCGCCTTCGAAGCAGAGCAGCCTAAGGGCCAGTAAGAACTGCATTAGCCTGTCATCACAGCCCTCTGAGATGTTTGAACATTCTTCGAAATCCTCGGTAAATGCATGCCCAAATTTAGCACAGAGCGTTTTAGCCTTTTAAAGGCAATAGGAAGGGCTGAGAACTAAGAAAAATATCAAAACGTAACTCTGGCTCGAGGGCGGGGTTCATTTTTCCATGAAAAAA
Source organism: Hiodon tergisus (assembly GCA_025775045.1). Taxonomy (NCBI): domain Eukaryota; kingdom Metazoa; phylum Chordata; class Actinopteri; order Hiodontiformes; family Hiodontidae; genus Hiodon; species Hiodon tergisus. The sequence goes on from JAOVYW010000101.1 coordinate 5,903,666, forward strand.
AAACAAGCTCTGTCAACCGTTAGCATACACTGCAGGAAATATAAACCGACTTGCGGAATTGAAATTGTACACAAACAAACAAAAAGTACACTGTACGTGTTTTCATTGCAAAAAGTTACAGTAGGCTATTACACTACTCCAGTCGCGGTAAAACGTATTTATCGGCCTGTAACAACGAAAGGAACTAAACGAGTATAAACGAGGCCAGATTCTCAATGCCCCCAAATGTGTGAAATATGTTAAATCTATCTAAAGTAAAACATGTGAAAAGTAATAGCGGTCAATGGGTAGCACGATAAAATCTTGTTGAAAATTATCGAACATAGTGGGCCAAACTGAAACAAGCCAAAACAATGTCGTTTTCAGTTGGTAACATGGACTTGTTTTACTCCATTCACGTTACCATAAATTTAACCAATTGCTGTA
>JAOVYW010000101.1:5912632-5967076 GCA_025775045.1 Hiodon tergisus
TATATAATTTTATCATTCATTAATATCATTGCTATAATTTGTCACGTTCCTGTACCAAATGCTTCGGCAACACAAGTTTAATCATGTCATGCCAACAAAGCTCATTAGAAGAGCCTCAGCATCAAAATGTGTTCACCCCCATGGTGCACGTGGAACCACACCTGAACTGGAGCATGCACCGCTTCTGCTCCCTCTCTGTTATCATCTTGAATTCGTCAATGCAGCAGTAGCGGCGGTGGCAGTTCCCGCAGCAGAAGGTGATGAGGGGGCAGTCAAACCCATTGTGCCAGGTACCATTCTTGTCCACATACCACAGGCAGTCCTCATTGGCACTGGCTGTAGATGATAGTACAGGCAGCGTTATACACAGCAGGTGTGAGGACATGGGTGAAATCAGAATGAAGCTGCAGGATCAGAGTGATGCACCATTGTTAAATCCCTAAGCAAAGTTCCTTCATACGATTACTCTCACCAAACCCAATTTTATGATCGGAGTGTGCAGAAGAATAGCTGAGTTAATAAATGATGAAGATAAGATAATGCAGCCTTAGATAACACCCTGCTTGAGGGTTTAAACCAAAGTATAGGTTTAGAGACCCTAGTAAAAATGGGTAACCCTATTCTGATTTAGAGACCACACGGTAGGTTAGTTTTTAATTATTATTCACATACCAATCACGTTATCTACAGCACCATATGCAGTACAATTTATTGCAAACAGGAATGAAACAACGGCCAATATCTACATCAGATAATTCCTTCTTGAGCACCACTTGAAATGGAACTTTAACTTATGGAACAGAATATTATAGAATACCGTGATCAATATCATTAAAGCGCTATAGGACTTTTTGAACAGGAGCCGAAAAGAGTCATTAAAAGTTAGATGGTCTTAGGGAGGTTACTGTAAAACACTATTCCACTAGAGTTTATTATACTAAATTATGCCTAGAAAAAAGTACTCCTAAAAGAGCGTATTGCCTATTTGCTACAAGCGAAGCTACTGTAGCTAGCCAATTTATTCATTAGCTTTTATAGTTGCGAGTGTGAGCTATGTGTTTTGTGTGTAACAAGATGCTTTAAAAAAATTAAATTACCTAAAGAGTTTTAATATTTTATGTTCCTCTCCCAGCCCCAGAGCCGGCGGCAGAAGCAAATCAGTGGACGGGCATTTAATTTTCGTGGGGGGGCCTAATTATGAAAACAATTTTTTTCTTTGTTTATTTATAATTTATTATGCAAACTCTTGGGGGGTGGGCACAGAAGCCCATAGCGCCGGGTATGCCTAGCCTATGTATTCCACAGCAGACATATCGTTGTTACTCAGTTGTTAAACATCCACGGGTTTAGGAAAAAAAGCAAACGTGTGTGCGTGAATATTTTTGCTAACAAAAAAGGGTACAACAGGCATGGCTACGAGTAAATCATGGCCTACATACTTTGAACAGTAAAATCGTCAATACCTTGAATACATTTATTAATTATAATGCAATCGCAGTCCGGCATCTACTGTTCTGAATTTTAAGTGTGGGTTCACAATTCATGAACCAGAGTGTTTTGCATATTATGAGAACACCAACACAATGCATAAATACTTACTTGGCGCCTCAGTATATTTTGGTACGGATACTGGAAACAAGTTATTTGAAGCACCGTTTTGAAAGAAACGAAATAGGAAAATAAGCCGCCGAAGACATTGAATGTTGACTATATCCAAAAACCTTTATGCCATTTACAACGGCAAAGAAACCGGTAAAGCCGATCGTATTGAAATATAGGAACCAAAGCAATGTGTTTTACTCGTAGTTTTTAAAAAGCGTTTTGGGTAAATGAGTTCTCTAGAACATTGAATTAAAATTAACTGTCTAACATTATGCCATTTATTTAAAATGTACTTTTGTAAGTTTCCTTCTCATTTCTAAGTTTTAATACACATCATTGATTTTATAGAAAGTATTCCAGTTAATGTTTTTGTTATTCAATGTATAAGTCACATTTAAAAAGAAGAAACATTTCGAAGCTATTATTTTAAAATATCTTGTTTACAAGTTAGACATCACATTCTGCATTGGATAATACAATATTTTATATCCGTATTGTTAGCAATGTTTTAGCAAGCAATATTGATTTTAAAATAGTTATTAGTATAGCTTCGTTTTCATCCACGATCATCGAAGTTTTCATGCATTTGTGTTATACTAAAATGTTGACAATGCCTCGTTGGCTACAAGTTATGATAAGATTAACTGTAAGTCTATTTCCATCTTTAAAAGCCAGTTTCTCAAACGGTTGTAAATTGAAATAACGGTCTATCAGATACATTGCGGGAGAAAACAGCTAAAACGCTGGATAATTGCTATTTTATCAGACTACTGACTTGAAGCGCCCGCATTTAATTTATGTTCCCACCATACAGCAACAGTATAACCATACAGCTCAGTCGTGAACATATTAGTCAGGGTATATTCGGTTTAGTGCAGTTAGGTGAATGTTCTATGAACACTTATATTCTACAATATTTTCGATACATGTTGTGGTTTAGTAGATTGATTGCTTAAATTCCCTTAAGGTTGGTGTTGAAATGCAGGGACGAATAAATGGCTGAAAATGATTCTGTACCTTATCGTCGTGCTGCGCACATAAGACCTCAGCGACAGCTCATATAACGGTAAACATAAACAAGTGCTCAAAGGCTATAAATAGAACGACTGCGGTCGAACTAATACAAATAAAAATATTAATTAAAACCACGTGCATACTGAAAACAGCGAAGTTATTTGACAGCGATTCACGCAAGTTTAAAAATACGCTTTCACACCAATATTATTAACTATACGCCATTTCTCAGATCTTTAAAAAACTAGGCCTAATGGGTACATCACAGGTTCGTGTGGTCTTCTTAACCTTTAGATAATACGTATCCAATATCTAGAACAATATATTTTCTCCATAACAACTTTTATGTCGGCAACTCTAGGCCTGTAGGCAAATAGAATCAGTATCGTCTCACCCTGCCAAGCGGAGAGAACGGTGGCGAGCACCGGCAAAGTCACAGCAACAAGGGACATCATGGATAACAAGAGCGGACTCTTATAACTATATAAACACACATATATAATTTATAACCGATTTCAAACTTCACATTGCATCCGGAAATATAAATTAGTTAAATTCATGCTCTTATTCAGTAATTTCGTGGTAAACGAACGATGAGTTTGTAATCATCACAAGGTTTGTGTCGAATGACACATCGCCAGTTACGCCGCACGTCCAAGAGTCGGGTGAGATCCGACGTGGATCCTGGGCGCCTCCTCCTTTACACTTAAAGAAGAACGTTAACATTTACTAGGGATGGAATCCTGCGCATTGATCATTCTGGCTACTGACTTAAATTACGCTACCACTGAACTTTGAACCTTCGGTTATGGTAAATTACTTTGTGTGTCATATATACATATATATATACATATACATATACACACACACACACTCGTTAGAGAATATAAACGCTAAAATCATTATTAGTTTCTAACCCTCTATCTTTCTCTCTGACACACTTATTTATAGACATGTAGACATATAGAAAGGTAAATATGTGCCACTATATGTGTAGGAATTCTGAAAACTAACATCAAGAGTTTTCTTATAAAAGTATGTCTACACATTTTTATAGGTTTGTGTCTGGGAAAACCATTAATTTCATATTGGAGAACATCAAAATACCGTTGGATCACTTATTTAATTCCATCTGAAGATATTTAATATCATCTGAAGATGGAACTGGAAAACAAGTAAGACTTTCAAAACCAAGTTCCATCTATCCCCAAAGCTTTAAAAAAATTCTAAAACATTCAAGCAGGAGTAAATTGTGCAGGTTTTCTACCACTCAGTTTCTTTGATATACGAGTGTGACAGGTATCATCTTAAAGCAATTTTCAGTCCTGGGCCTCAGGGCCCTCTATACGAATTGACTTAATAATATATCTCTTCTTCGAAAAAATTCCTTAGCTTATCATTGAGAGCTTTAGCAAGGATGGTAAAGCATATCTAAGTAATAGGAAAGAGGAGAAGCACATAAAAATAAAAGCACCTCCTCCTTCATCTGGCCAAACTTCCGAAAAAGAAAATGACAATTTCTCTGAATAGGCTGAAAAAAACAAAGAGCCTAGTATGCCTGTCATTTGGCATAAACATAGATCATAGATAAGACTGATTTGACAAAAGAAGAGAAGAGACTGAAAAGGAGGCCATATGGGGCCTTTTATTTTGAAATGTCATCTCAAACTGCAGGGGGTGGAAAAAAGGTATCACCATGGCATCTAATGTGAAGCCCCACCTCCTCACCTAAAAGGGACTTAGGACATCATGAAACTGCTTTATACCAAATCATGTAAATAACCAACTGAAAATAAACCGTCTAAAATTAAATTTGTTGTATCTGTCCATTCTGTTTTAGCCTCTTCTGCCGTTTCATCACCTGTAACCTTTAGAATGACATAAAACAAGGTGTGGATCTGCATGTAGAGTGTATACTCTCTTCAATATCCAGGAAGGGGCACAAATTCTTCCATAACTGTATAAAAAAAACAAAAAAACAAAATAACAGGTCCTTCTTTCTTGCCTTAGAAACCATCTTTAGTCTCTGGCATGGTTAAAGACTACTTGCAGCATCCTTTTGTAACATTGCCCAGTCCTTTCTGGGATAGGTGGTTCGTACAACTGCATGTCCTTTCCTTTGGTGCCACCTCCTTACAAAACAGATAATAGTCCTTGTCCCAGTCATTGGACTCTCTTCTGAGTGCTATGAAGTCTTTTCCCTTAGATTGGAGACAAGTTGAAAATGCTTATCACCCTCTCCCCGCAGCCCAAAATCCACTGTGGAGAGGAGTCAGGGTGAGGACTGATGGGGGACTCAGACTCAGTAGTAGGGAATTGCACACGTTAGGGATCATGGAGAGTGAGCGGTTATGGGTGTGAGAAAGGCTATTAAATGCCAATGGACTGCAAGACTCTCCTCTCCGCTTCATTCAGATGGCCAGAAAACATGCTGTAGTAGGGCTGCTGGGCAAACTGTGTCAGAAAGTCTGTCAGGTAGGCCTGGAGAAAGAGAGAGAGGGAGAAACATCAGCATATATTAGCCTTAACTCTCAATTAGAAATACACAGATAATCCAGGCTTCAACACAAGTCTAAATGCGTGTAATGATTTAATTAACGTTTCCTTGGCATCTCAACTTGCAAAATTATGGCAACTATTTAAAAAAATTGTGAACTCTTTTTACACTGCAATAATAATAATAAAAAATAGAGAAATAAGTCTGAGACAAACACAAAGCAGTGGTACAGCTAGGCTCTCAGTAATGCAAGGTCCAGGGACGAGGCACCAAATAAGAACGGAGGTAGCATCAGTTTTCCGCCAATCCTGTATGATGCAGTGCTTAGGTCTAAGAGGCCATTTTTATTGTTCTCTGCTTGGTTAAGTTGTCAGATTGCTTCAAGCTGTACCACACAAAGCATGCTTAAATAATTTTTATAGTTAAAAATATAGTAACATATAGCTATGCAGTTAAATAAACGGCAAAATCCAGCTGAGAGGGGCGTTTACTGCTGAGCCACTCAGGACACAAAACTCACAATATTTTGGAATGAGGAATGAACAATAATTCTGAATGTATAATAAGGCAAGAAAAACTAGAGACGTATGACATTTTTAATGATTAAAAGCAAACTAGTTAGTCAAAAGCTACAATTTAGAAAATGTTCCTTAGCTAGCAAGGACACAAATTACTATGTTCTAGTTTGAATTACAAAATGTTAAAAAACATACTTTTTTCAGACTAGAGAAGAGCAGCTGCTGCCCCTAACCCTATTTATATCTAGCTGGATAGAGTCAAGCTGGCATGTTACAGAATCACTGTTGTAGACATTAATTTTAACACTACCATTGGTGATGAAAATAATGGTGTGTCCTAGTCAGCCACTCTCTGTTTCTGAGGTGTAACACACATTTTCCTTTTGGCTAGAAAATATGAGTAGCACCACTACTTCCTATTCTCCAGTGAAACCAACTGTGCATTGATACTATCAGGTGATTAGAAAATAATCATCTTTAACAGCACGACTGAAACGCAAATTGACCAATGGTTCTGGACCTACATTTCTAGGAGTTTTATAATATGAAATGAAGGTTTCAGATAATATGGAATGTTGGCAGCAGTTTCCCCTAGACAGGAGTTTTTAAAAAGTTTGGCAGGAAATTAGCTAAAGTAAGATTTAGCTGTGAATTCCATTTAAGAAACAATAATAGAACAACTTACCTGAAGGTCAATTTGATAAATGGGGTCCTTCAATGCATCTGGGTCATCTTCATCATCATCTTCATAATAATCTTCATCTATAATGACAACAAATAACCAATGCAACCAACAAAGCTTGGCCTATATCAAGTAGAAGTGCTATGGGCTGTTTCCAGTACAGAAGCAGGCATTACACGTTCCAGAGTAGGACTTCGACTTCCCAACTGAATAACTAAAATAAGTTTGCTGAAGTTATTTTAGACTAAATATAAAATAAGGTACAATAAAGAAGTACTTTTTTCAAAAACTTCTGAGAGTAAAGGGAACTTATTTTTGTTGTCAGACAGAGACCTGAGGATCAATTGTTGGGAAAAACTGAAGGAAGCCCTCACCATATTTGTTTGAAGCAATGAGGTCAGAGAGTAGCTGCCCTGCCAGACCTTCGTCCTCTTCATCTGCATCATCTTCATCCTCGTGCTCCTCCCACATATCTCCAGAATCTGGAGAGAACAGCACATCCACCATGAGTTTACTTTTCACACCAACTTCAGGTTATATATTATTTAAACATATTTATTAAAACAAATTAATATTGTAATTCTTTATCTATGACAGAATTATCTAGAAGTTTCTGCGATTCTATAGCTGTAGTTACCAAACCGGAGGCCAAAAGGTATAAGGCTACATCGGGGCTGCAGAATAAATAATTAAATAAAACCTGTGAAATGTAACATTTCAATAATAAATATATACAAATATGAACCCACTTCAAGTACATAATAGTGGTATTCAGTAACAATATAGGACATAAAAATAACATTTTGTAAAAACTTAATGGGTTCTATGGTTGGCTTTAATGCCCATACTGCGTTTTGGTCTTTTTCTGCTGTAGCTCTAGCAAAACATTTGCATTTACCATCATAGAAAACACCCAATTCGGCTAATTAAGTTGGAAAAATGTATTCATCACTCACAAACAGTTACTTTGATTCCTTGTCATCGCTCTGAACAGCTGAATCACACACATTCAGCACCTTCTCGTACCTTGGCTCCAGTCTGCTGCAGCCAGCCTGGTGGCATTGGCTTCCATCACCGATGACAACTCATTGACAATGAGCTTGAATATCTTCACCAGCAGTGGGATATTGGTCCAACGCTCTGGGTCTAGGGCAAAGAACCAGAGAAACTGAAGTTTAAAATATATGATATGTATTTGACCATGGAACACCCCTCTTCAATACTTTCTCCAAGACTGGTGGGGGGAGAAAACAAACAGTCTCTTACTCTTAGCACTTTTGGACCGCGTACGGATGCCCTCATCAGGGCCAAAGATCTCCTCCCCCTTCACCAGAATATCCTGCAGACGCTTGTCGTTGGTGTTGATGCCGTGCTGCAGGAGCTTGCACAAGGCCACCGTGCTGCAAGCAGAGAAGCACAGACAGTGAGCCATGTCCACAGGCTCACCGAAGGCTTCTCAACAGGGCCAGACCTACTCTCACCTGACTTTCCCTTCATACTGGCCGTAAAAGAGGTGCTGCCGGCTCATCCACTCAGCCATGACAAACTCCAGGGCTGGCTTCCCCGTGGGGCCAGGCAGACTGCACAGAAACTCCAGCAGCGGTTCCAACTGGGAGTGGACCAGGTGGGCAAATACCATGATGAGAGACTAGAGAGAGACAGAAAACACAGAGTAATACAAATGATAACATTGGGCCTCTACACAGTTCGAGACATGGTAATAACACCAGCAAATACATTAACAGCTGTAGGCCACATTAAAGGTCAGTGTTGAACAGAAAAAATAACTTATACCGCCATTAAGAAAACACAAAAATGGTGAAAGGAAAGTTGCGATGTAGAGTCCATGAGGTCTCATGAATCCCCCAAACACCACCACATCTCCCTCTATAGCACCAATTTACCTGCATGACGCTCAGCGTGTCAGCCTGCTGCATCTTACTCAGGATGGCTCGCAGAATCTGGTCCAGCTGCTCCCCCAACTCTGTGCCAGCCCGTGCAATAAGTGTAGACACCAGCCGGCCTACAAAGGCAGCCGTGAACTCAGAGGTGCGCGGATCCAAGAGTTGGCTGACCACCTGCATGACGTACCACAGGCCGGTGTGCCCCTGGTCATCCCTCCACTGGCCCACCTGCTCCAACGCCACTGATATGTAGGCTCGTAGGCATTCACCGCCATTCTGCAAGGATGGAAGGCATCATTCAGCCCAGTGGGACTCGAAGACAGAACCACAATTAATACTTACTTAATACATCTAATCAAGAGAAGACATAATCAGAAGTAGGCACACACAATGGTAGAGAGGCAAGCACTGACATCATGAGCCTGGAGTACCTGCATGGTGGTGTTGTCGTCTGTGCGCAAAGTGCACTGCGCTACTACAGGGAAGGCCTGGCAGATAAGCATCTCAGAGAGCGGGGGTTTGGTGTGCCGCACCACTGTGGTCAGGATGTCTATGGCGGTCTGCGAAAGAGTACAGCACTTAAGAGGTCGTATATGGAGTTAGTGTACATCTGCTGTGTGGTTCTGCAAACCATACAGCAGACGTGGCAGCCAGGTTACACCAAGCAGTCATTCACTATTGATGCCACTTACTGCACACAGGCCTGAAGGGATCTTGTCAGTGGGAGCCTGCATGATGCTGATCAGGGTGGGGATGAGGCGCATCTGCATAGGGCCCTGGCATGCTTCAATTTGGGCTAGCTCTTTGAAAATATCCTGAGCCAGAGAAGCCACCACAGGGTCTTTGATAGAGTGAGGGGACAAAACGGAGACAAACATTATATAATGAAATGTAACTTATTAAACAATTTTCCATACAAACATGGCCATGTCGGTTTGGAAAGGATTTGGATTTTGTAAATACGACATCCTAGCACTTTCTTAAACCAGATAACATCCTGCAGATACAAAGAACATATTTTATACACCAACTTGCCGTTAATGGAGGAAGAGTCAGAAATAAAACTGCATAGCAGCAGAAAGGCAGAGGACTACCTCAGCTGGTCACACGAATATACATAAATAGATCACCAATAAATAAGCAAGCATTAATAAAATCACAAACAACCCTTGTTGTTGCATGTATATCTTGCCCTAAAATTGTCAGAAATAGCAATTTCACTGTGTGAAAGAGTGAAGCAATGATCGAAAATAAATTCACTAGCAAGCTGTTCAGTGCGCCCCAACAGTGGTGAGAACGAGAGTGGTACCGTTGCTGTACTTCAGGAAAATGGCGATGGTAAGCGGGCAGATCTTGTTCTCTGCACTGGTCGTGAAGGTTGGGTCCACAGTACACACGATGCACAAGGTCTCCATAACTAGGGTGAGGACCTCAGAGTTGAACTGGGCCGCCAGCTGTACCAGGCCTTCCAGGATGCTAGGCAGGAAGGGTTGCAGGACGTGGGTGCTCTCCGACAGCTTTAACTGGTCGCAGTACCTGCAACATGCACGAGTCAACTTCTGTAAGACAGAGTGGTCCTGGCCATTATTAGATTTAAGCTATATATATTTATTTTTAAATCATAGGAACAAGCCAAGAGAATAATTGACTCAAAGACAATATAAAATAACTATATTCTATGTATTATACCGTACCCAGACTAGCAGCATTATGCCGTAAGGTGAGAAACTGCTTTTAGCAACTTAAGAGTTTGTGGAAGACCCTTACCCCCAGATGGCGCGCACAGCCGAGATGCGGACTGAGGGCGGCTGGCTGTCATGCAGGCCACTGACAGTGGCCTGGAGGAACTGCTGGATGAGCTCCGGAGACATGGCTGTGGTGAAGCGGCTGGCCGCCCACAGCGCCCGACCCAGCAGAAACGGGGATGCAGCTGAGGAGAGCAGAGAGCAGAGCCAGGGTCATTGCCAACACCCAAGACAAAACACACTCAGCGGATAGCAAGACACCCGCCACGCGGGAAAATTACCGGCCAGGTTAAGGTCTGAGAGGATAACGTTGGCAAGGAAGCCATGCATGTCAAACTGAACACGGCCGCTCTTCACATTCTCGGTGATGATGGTCTTCACCGAGCCAAGTGCCAGCATGCAGGCCTCGTGGACCTTCCACCTTTGACAAAAAAGGGAAAGGAGTCACTGTACTGCACCGGCACGAAACTCTTTATGTCTCACAAGCATTTTCTGCTGATATAAGGACTTCACACATCAAATTATTTCAAATATACACAATTAATACAATTCTTGCTTCGTACCTCTTACCACAATAAATCCTTATACAACAAATAAAAAAAATTTGTGAAAATACTAATCTGTGAAATTTGGATGCGTTTAAATGAAATGATAGAGTGTTAACCCCAAGCATTACAGCAGCCCTGGTTAACCAGGATTTGGCCTTCATGTAGTGAAGAAAATTAATTCATTCAGTCCCTGAGACTGCCCCAGCCCTCACCAGTGCTCCGTGCCACTATTCTTGGCCTGCTCAGCCTCCTGCAAGTGCCGAGATGCGGCTGCCGCCAGCGCCGCCGCACTCTCATTCTGGAACTCCGTGGCCACAGCCTGCCAGGGACAAGAATTCAGCAGATACTGAATACTATAAGCACAGCGCAGACTCCAGCTGGCCAGCGGTTCCGATGCCAGAGACCGAAAGTTCTCACCAGCAGAAGGTCCTGAGCAGATATTCGGACAGAGTATGAGAAGGTGTCGTCATCTTCGTCCTCCACAAACTGCTGAGGGTTGGCAGTCCAGACCTTAATCTATAATGAAAGGACTAGTGGCTATGGTGCAGGAGATTCCAAATCTACATAAATTTGTTATACCTTGTGATATTCTTATATACATACACGCTTACACATAATTAGTAAAGGAATTTATCTTCCTGATTTCTTTATTCAAAAACGATATAAGTCAGACAGGCAAAAGGCAGGTTAGGGAGGGCCTACCTGGTCCTCAGTGATCTGCATGTACAGGATAATGTAGTAGATGAGCTCAGGTAGGGCCTTCTTTACTGTGCTTTTGAACTTGTTGTTCTCCAGGAGTGTGTGGACAAACTCAAAGATGCTAAAAACCAGGTTCTCAAAGCCCAGCACCTCGCCTGCAGAGATAACATACCATCCTAACTTGAAAACAGAAAATAAACCCAGTTTGGCCAAACAAAAAATTCTGCAGTTCTTCAGTTTTTAAAGACATGAATGAAAAAGCAACAGCAAAGTAAAAACTGGAAAGAAATTAAGAGTGGATAGAAAGGTAGTAAATAAAAGTAAATTCATACACACCATCAGAGTCAATAGGATCATCCACCTCCTCAGTGTAGTTGACCTCTGTTCTGACATAGGTACACATTAAGTTAAGGAACATAATTTTTGCTCCGCTGATAGAACACAACCATGAATCTGGGAGTTAACCGACTAGGACAGAGAATGCCCAGAGATCAGCAGAGAAGCCAGGATATAAGGCTGCACTCTCTGTCAGGGTGTTCCACACAATGGGCAGGATCTGCTGCATGGAGGACACCATGGGTTTAGGAAAGTTCTTCACGAGAGCCGTCACTGCCTGGGGGAGGACGGACAATTATCAAATACAGACTAACAACTTGCAGGCTCAGTAGTGTCCAACACTACAATTGCCTCAGATCCAAAGAGAGCTTCTCACCTTGAGAACCTCCATTTTAAGGCCACTGTCTGAGGACGGCCCATCTGGCATCTGTAGAGCCTGCACAAAGGCCTCGGTGAACTGTTGCACCACAGGGAAGATCAGGGCTTTGGCCGCACCCTGGGCAAATCAATAAATACACTTGTGTAAAAACGGGCGTTAATCATAGTTAAGCAGTCAAACATAGTTAAAACTAAAAAAGAATGAGAACGCCAAAAGGAGAAGGAGGAGAACACCAAATCCAACTGCAAACCATTGCATAACCTGGAATATGAATGTCTCATGTTGCATGATTCAGCAATCTTTTCTCCAGCTGCCCCCTCACCCTTTCCAGCTCCTCAATGGCACAGATAAGATTGGCACAGGTGGTAAAGATCTCCACAGCTCTGGAGCGTGTGCGAATGCTGTAGACCTGCAGTGGCAGAAGACTCCCATCAGCAAACCTGCCCACACGTCGGAGGAGTTCTTGAGCTCCGCTAAAAACATAACTCGCTGCTCAACAACTTGCCTCTGCCATGGTGAAGATCTTGTACATCTCTGGGAGAATTACAGGAGCCACCAGTGGCATCTGTGTGTCCGTCACCTCGCGAGTGAACTCTGGGGATTACAGAGGAGAAGGATGATGGAGAAAAGACTAAGCCACTAAACCATTTTAGTATTAGATGTTGCTAGCATGGTAGATCTAAGGTTGCCAAAGGGGCAGGTACCTGTGAGGACCCTCATGGCTCCATGGACAGCATTGACATCCCCACTGACCAGCATGTCCATGAGGAGGGTAAAAAGCTGCGGCCAAGCTTCGGGCCAGTCCCAGTGCGCAATGGCTGACACAGCATAGGCCACACTTGAACGCACCTTGCTAATGGCCTCCCGCAGACCCCCGGGGAGCAGCTCGCGGATTGCTGCCTTCGCCTGGATGGAGGAGAGAAAGACAGAACAAACATCACCTGCCAAGATCCAGGCCAACTGTGCATCAGCAATGAAACTAGGTTACATTACAAACAGGAGCCATTCTTTCTCACACACGATAAAAGCTTGAAAATAGACCAAGGGGGCTTGAAGAAAAGAGTCTGTACCCTATCAGTGGTCTCTGGTGGTCTAAACTTTTCTGACTGGGAACACCAGTGAGTCTCCACATACTGCTTCAGGATGACTGAGGCCAACTGCAGGGAGAAATTATCCAAAAATACACGATGAGTATTCTTAAGTTCTTAAAGTTCTGTGTCAACTTTTTTTTAGTCTGAGTTTTTTCTGCTCACCTGCCGAATAGCAAGAGCTCCACGAGTGTCTACAGTCAGCTCTGCCAAGTGAACTCCAAACTCTGAAATACAACACACCAATCAGAGGAAAGGGAACAGTGAAACTAGAAAAAGTCACATGCAGAATTGGTAATACTCCAAAATGTGTATTTTGTGTGTGTGTATATATACAAGTCCATAGTTGAAGGTTCAATTATGTCTTTGGGTTACATGGAACATTTATCTAATTTTATTTAGATTTAGTTTATCGGCAGACACTCGTACTCTTATTCAGAGCAACTTCCATTGCTTACTATTCTATCGAATAATATTGCTGGACACTTGAATGAACTAACTTAAATTCAACAGTCTACAAGTCCAATACATTGACTGTCTACTCAACAGCTGATATCATAATACCAGCACATTATTAGTTCATGTTAAATAATATTTATTATTTCTTTCTATTATAATTATTAATCACTTCTCATATTTATGATTTGTTTGTTCACTTCTGAAATTTATTTTAATTTGTAACAGTTTAAAGCCAGCCATCATCAGCTACTCAAGTTCAAATTCAAATGCATGTTGGGCATTCACAGGAGAGGTAAAACTGCAACCCTAGGTTGCCATGCACGCACACAAAACACGCTGGATTTAATTGAAAGTCTGGGAGACAATGTTACTGCTGACTTTCCTGCATAGCAGCAGCCTCAGAAAGACAGACAAAGGTTATTACCACTGTGACACCAGGGTCTATCCCATAGCCTGCACCATCAGCTATTTACAACCATTAGAAAAAAGCATATACTGTTCCTGCAAGGATTTCAAGTGAAGGGAAACACTCTGGTCTTAATTTACATTGTCTGAATATAGCATTATTCACTCAAGCATTTAGTATTAAGCAGTTGGAAAGGAGCCAGACTGCCTTTGATTACTTTTAAACGTAAAATGAATTCAGACAAATGTTTGGTACAGTATTTTAAATGACTCACACCCAGTAGGACAGCGACAAATCAGTAACTATTATTAAACTAGAACTATAGTTAATATCAGATAACTTAATAAATTAGACAATAAATTTAGGTAAAAAACCAGAACAGGGATCAAAACGTTGAAGGCAATAAGCAGAAAACCATGCCCCTTTCACAGTTACAGCATGAAGGGCAAGCTGACTGATCAATATTTCACAACCGGAAAACAATGCAATGGACAGAAGACAAGAGAACTGTTACTTTATACCCCCTAGCAACAGGAGCAGACTGCTGGAGCCTTGAAAGACCAGACTCCTTCACTGGCTGTTGCATAGTAACGCACTGGAGAAAAATAACTGCTCGGGTCTGCAATGATCAATTCTCCCAGAACTTTGTGGGAAACCCATTGGGGGTAAACCCTGTTGTCTTTCCTTCCATCAAACGTTAAGTATTTCACAGCTGCCTATAACAGAGGCATACTTATATTACTTTCCATCGGATTAAATTTGCCAGTTGCCGAAAAACAAAGATAAAATGTATAGAATTTACACACAAGTGGTTACAAATATGTTATACAAGGATTTTATGGTAAATTATGTTTGCCACAGCAGAAAATTAAACAAAAAAGAGAGTTGAAGAAAGCGATATACTGTTTTATTAATTTAAAGTCAAGTGCGAAACACTCCTTCGCCAGTATATTTGAGGATAACTTTGACGCAACATCACTGATTAAACACTACACAAATTCCAATCTTATATGACTTCATGCAACTTGGTCGGAATTCTAAAGTAAAGTAACAACATGATAGAACTCATTCATTCGTAAAATGTGTTTTAGTCATCATTGCGCCGATATTGCGAAAGCAAACGGCAGTCTTATAGTGCTAGGATTCTTCCAAGTAAAACGTGTCACAGAGCCACAATGATAGCAGACCGTGGGAGTTTAATGACGAAGCTTGCCACACTACATCCCACATGCCTGGCCATAACTACCACATAGCCAGATAATGGCTACATAATTTGACGGCTTCTAAAACTATTGAACGCAGACCTTGCACACACACTTTCAAAATTTGCATTCAATTGTAAGTTCAGTGGTCGTAATCACTAGGTAACTACACACATTTCCACATGCAGAATATCAGTCAATTTAGAAAAGTGGTTATTTTTTTTCAACGAAAGAATATCCCCAACATCACAGCAACGTGTTGCTCAATTTTAAGTAAGTTACTTAGCTAGGCCCGTATAAAAGGAGCTAGTTACTTAATTGGGACGTGCTCCAGTTTCTTGCGTTAAAATAATATGGAAAATATCCCGTAGTTATTTTGACCTGTCAAACAAATCAAAACTTTGTCTGGATTTTGGAAATTTGATTGAATGAAAAGTTATTTTAACAACGCCAAGTAGTTAGGAGAGTAGTGTTAAGAGAAAATGATTAGCTAGCTATATCAAACGCTATATGTCGGGTTTTAATTAATCTAGTTTTGCATTAAGCAATAACCTGTCAATGCCTCTGCAACGCAAAGGCGCATAAACTAATTAAATATTGGGTTTTTGTCTCACATTGTCCACAAAAGAAGGTTAGCCAGGAAGGCTGTTAGCTGTCAATACTTTACCCTCTGTCACTTCCAATACTTTAATCTGCTCCTCCGCAGCTGCCCGTGCTTCCTGCACTGGAGACAGAATAGCTGTCAACGTCTCAATCAGAGCTTCCTTAAGCCCTTGCTGTACCGGACCACCGGCCGAAACCGAGCCGGGATCCGAAGAGCTCACGCCCGCCATGTTTCAGTCCGCACAGCCTGAGCCTTAGCAAGAGTGCTGTGGGGTTATACTGCACCAGAGCGCGCCAATGCACGGACCGGTAGGGAGGTGGAACTCTGTGAACAAGAGTCATTTCCAGATCGTACTTCCGTTTACCAGTGAAAGTGTGCCCCATCTCCAGGGGTGGAGGAGGTACAACAAAGACGGTGCTTCCTGCATTCGTGAAACTTCGTTCTTTTCGCAAGGAGGTGCTGAAATTGCGTTCCATGTCCGAGGTCATTTAATATTTTGGCAGCCATTTTGTCGTGATTTATAAACCGCTAAGGATATTAGCTAGTTGTGTGTGGTACAATGGGGTGGATTGCTATACAGTAGTAGTTGTAAATGCAATAAATTGATACATTAATTCATACAAAAGCTCCTACTTATATAACTAACTTGTCATTTAACTCACGTACAAATGTTTATCTAATTTTGTTGAGCAATCGCTAAGTAGCCTACTGCATCAGCCAATAACTCGTTCCTCGAAAATGTTATGGTTTGCATTTTCATGTTATCGGTTTTTAAAAATAAATGTTGCAGAAACCCAATTACATTTTTTTCCATTAAAGAACATAAATACACATTTTGTTTGCATTATGGCCTTCCAGGATAGGCTGAGGTTCTCACTCCATACAATCTTAGCTTTCGTTAGGTCGTTTGCTTATTCAACATTATCTGGAAAATAATATTACATTTTTCTGGACTTGCATATTGGTGATGATCGAGAAATCTGCATGTGTGTATATGCGCTTTGTTGATCCTGTTAGTATTTGGACCTCTCATAAACCAGAATAGTTTGGTTACAGAATTAATGAGTAAAATCTATTGAAGTTCTCTTTCAATATTGGTACAGCGCACGACGTATACAGTTGGATGGTGGATCCATATTCCATGAAGTAGGGAATAATAGGGTTCTCTGTGTATTGACAAAGAACTTCTAACACACGCACTATTTCTTGTGAAGTACCATTTCCAAATATGACATATTTGTATCCGAAGTTCAGTTAAAATTTACAGTAAGGTGCCAATTACAAGGATTCATTTTCTGTATTAAAGTTATTAAATTCCTGAAGACCATTCCACCTCAAAATATCCCTTTGAGCAACTAAGTCATTATCTAGTGAACTACGAAACAGAAACATGCTATGATACTGCCTAAGTTACTTGTAACTGAAGAGTGCTACCTAATAGTGAAAGCACCGAATTGTCAGAAATGTCAGTGTCACCTCAAAGGCAAATTTTCTTTTTCAGTGTCACTGGTAGTGTTCATGGTACCAGTAACTAAAAATAATTAGCAGGTCTCTATAGCCGTTTCATATGTAGATGTCTGCAAGCTGTACAATATATTAACACTAGTGACAGATACCAAATCTATCACCTTCTTACCGTCAAGATGAGTTGTCTACACTTAGAGATATTTGGATTTTGTAGTGGTATCTCTGGTTTAACATTCATACTCCTGGATAGGATGAATTCATATTATATAATTTATCACAGGAAAGGTGTGTGTATTTTGATCAGACGACCCAACAAATCATTGTTCTGGTTCAGTACAAGTATACTCCAGCTTGTCAGGAATAAAATGATTTACCCTCATCATATTCAGGAAACCAGTCACAAGAGATAAATTAATTTGAAGTGCTGCGTTTCTCCATTCAATTAACATAGATAAATAATGTACAAGGTCAATATCAGAACAAAGGGTTTTATTCCACAATATAAACTGCAACATCTGAAACAAGCTTCCCCCATCCCTCCCCGAAAAAAAGCCAAGGTACAGCTGTGGCACCTCCTTTACACAGTTCGCTCTGTCTGCTACATTGCTATCCCATCACTTTTACCCTACAGTCTAATAGAGAGCACTCTGTACATCAACCATCGCTACAGCACCAACACACTGTTCAGAAGAGATTTCAAGCCACTGAACTCAGCAGATCAGTTCAGTTATTGCTCAGATAAATTAATCTAACCTACAAAAAGATTTTTTTTATTTATTATTAGATGCTTGTACTAAACAGTGGGTTTCCAAAAAATAATCTTCTTTTAAACCATTTAACTTTTTTTTTGGTGAAAAAATTTCCCTGCACCCTGTGTCTCTGGTTTAACATGCAGAAAAGTCCCAGAGGAAAGAGGAAAAAAAAAAAACAATCCTGTTCTTCGCAAGGTGCTCAATTAAACCCTCTCTTGCACCAATGGGACGGAAACCCCTGCAGCACACTTCACATCCTGGTACTTTTAGACAACCACAAACAGTTCATAGGAGGAGGAAATCAAACATACAAAAAGTGACCAAAGAGTCTAATAGTTCTGGAAAACAATCCCATAAGAAGGAAGTAGCACCATTGTTACAAAGGGGAAGGAGGGGAAGGCAAGGTCGAGAAACAGGACGGGGAGGGATCAGTTACACACCCAGAGCCAAGGCTTTTATGCAAGCTGGAGTCCCCTGGTCTTCCTCATTAACCATCTCTCGTCATTTCCTCATGTGGCCATCTTTTACAGTACAGCTGACACAAATATAGTCCTCCTTCTCAGCCAGCTCAGGAGACACTCCAACACAGATCTGGTGAAACCACTGGTTGCAGCTGCCATCGCACTGGACCCAGTCCACCTGAAAGCAAGGCCACACATTACTCATCTGACAACATGGACCATAAGTAGCACAAAAGCAGACAATAGATACCGTCGACTGAAAATATAATCAAATTAATTATTTTACCTAGAGTAAACGCACCACTATCCTCAAACTTTGAGGATTGGCGTATTACAAGCTCAGAAGATCAATTATTATTATTAAGTAATATATATGAATATATAATAAATATACATTTATTTTAATATATGTAGTCAGAATGGTCTGGTCTAGTTCTAAGCCTGCTATTCCACAGACATTTTAGACATGCTTCACTCCATTACTTCAGAAGAATGTAAACAACTTGGGTCCCCCCTGGATTAAATCGCTCCACTCCAACTGACATCTTTGAGGCTCACCTCCTCTCCCTCAGGTTGCTGACATCTCTCTGCCGGACACAGGGCCATGTCCTCCTCAGAATCCTCTGATGGAGACAGGTCTGAGAGTAGGGAGGGGGAGGCTGAAGCTGCCTTGCTGTCTCGGCTCTTCTCCTTGTTCAATTTAGGCTTCTTCTTTTGGGGCTTCTTTGCCCTGTGCCTGCGCTCGCCCTCCAGGCGGCGTTTGGCCTTCCTGTCCACACCGTTCACAAACTCTTTTTGAAGACTTGAGCTTCCATCCTAAATTGAGAATGTGAAATGTCACCAAAAAAAGACAACTTCTGCATACATTATAGCTCAGACAAAGATCTGGAAATAGATCCAAGATGTGAAACTTCAAAGGAACTGAGGGGTTATGGAACTGGATACGTGAATTTAACTTAAACGACTTCAAGAATATCCAGCTACATTAGTATAAAGGTGTAGAACCGTAAAAGCAACTCTGGATGAGGCCATCTTCTCATCTACCAGTATAATTATTAAATTTGGTTCTCAGTTTCTCTAGTCTAGTACCTCGTTTTGAGACAGGCCCCTTCCCTGAGAGCTGAGCCTCTGTCCACTGTCTGGATCCTGTGGTGACGATTTACCATCTGTATTCTGCGTGGACAGCCTGTTCAGTAAGATGTGGTATAGCTGCTGGATCTCAGGGAGAGATACCTGTAGCAGGAGTCCCTCCACCATCAATTCCTCTAACTCAGGACTCAGACCTGCACAAAATGCATTTCAAATAGCTTTTAATATTACCTTTTGTGAACTGAAATATTATCAAAGAATCATGGTGTGTCTGGAAAAGTAAAAACACATAAGCAACTGTGCTTTTGGGGGAAACACGACACATTAGTACATTCTTGATAGGAAAATCAAATTCACACCATTACAGGTTATTTGGGGAATAAATTAGTTTGGAAGCATTTAGGACATTCACCATGGACCTGATGAAAATAATAGCTATGGTCCTACCTATTGTTTAAACACTGCTAAAATGTGTTAATCAAACTGCATTGCATTTACATGAAACACCATTGTGCAGCACTGACCTTGTAGAGGAATGCATGGTTGTTCTGTGTAGAAAGCAGTCTGAGGCTGGCCCGAACCATCCCACTCCTGAGTCAAACCCAAAGCTGTTCCAGAGCAGTGTACTGCCTGCAGGGGCACAACAACCTAAATCAACACACGGATAGCAACAAGCAGACACAGGTGTAATTAGGGAATGCAAACAAATGTTAAGGGGCCAACATTTAATTCTTCCCGGAGGCACGACAAGTTTCTGTTGAGAATGAACTCTGAACAAATAATTTACTTTAAACAGGCACTTTGGCTGCAATGACTAAATGCATTAAAGAGGTCAGTAGAGATGAAAGGATAAAAGCCTGCCTTTGAATTGCTTTCAGATGTTTGATTGGTCCAGCGGAGGTGTGTGGAGGTGGTCCCAACGCGATCCGGCAGAACTGGCAGCTTCCACGAGGCAGAGACCTGCTGCACCCTGTGTTGCCAGTTGACAGTCCGCTCGATCATATAGCGGAGCGCGTCTCCCTCGGGCAACCGCACCCGGATGCGCTGCAGGGACGCCAGCAGTGGCAGGATCTTGTCCAGTGGCGGTTTCTCAGAGCGCTGGCAGTGGGGGCACAACCAGGCGTGGGCTGCCCGAGGCTCGATGGGCCCTGGGACGCAGCAGCTGTGAAAGGCGTCCCTGCAGAGCTCACACTGCAACATAGCTCCTATGGGGGCCTTCTGACACAAGCACACCTTGAGGTCCGCACAGTCCGCTGTAGGAAGCAGCTTGGACTCATTGGCAGCCCGGATGGACAACAGGGTTTCCATCTCCTTTAACCGAACCTCGCCAAGAGTCGCCATCTATCAAGGAAATAAATAGTGTTAAATACATTCAAAACTTTGTATGCATCAGTCATACATGCCTTCGTGCAAGTGATCATATCCCAGTAGGTAATCTAATTCATGGGACGCTAAACCGAAACGGAAGCTACTCACCGCAGAGGCAGAATCCTTGCTCTCTGAAAGGGCCCTTTCTACATCACTCAGGCTATCCAACTTTATAGGCTTCTTCTTGCTACACTGCATCACATCCTTTGCCTTCTTGGGCTTAGTTTTCTGGCTGCCAGTTCCAACTTCACATCTGGGGCACAACACCTAAAACACACATAGACCTTTAA
Source organism: Hiodon tergisus (assembly GCA_025775045.1). Lineage (NCBI taxonomy): Eukaryota > Metazoa > Chordata > Actinopteri > Hiodontiformes > Hiodontidae > Hiodon > Hiodon tergisus. The sequence continues at coordinate 5,933,743 of JAOVYW010000101.1, forward strand.
ATCCTCTAAAGACAGTGCAATTAGGAACAAGGTGTCCGATAACCTACATAGCTATTGAAATCAGATGAGCATGAGAGCCGGGTGAGGCCAGGAGCCAGGCCTTACCTCCAGCAGTGAGAAGGAAGAGTTCTTCATCAGGAACGTTTTAGCTGCACATTCTTTCCAGGCTTGCACCTCAGAGACCAGGGACTCCAGTCGTGGTAGGGGGTCCAGTTGGACTGGAAGAGATCGCCCTCGTGACACCATGTCAGAGAGGTTGTCCAGCACAGGGATTCGCCCACCAAGCTGAAAGAGAATACATTTCATATAACTTTCATATTTCATATAACCAGTTTCAAATAACATTTTATACAAAATTCAGTATGAAAGAATCTGGAGTCAAGAGCTACACCTGAAGACCCTCCGCCTCCTGGAGCCACTCCCTAGCCCTGCGGACAGTGTCTTTTAGAAGCTGACAGTTGGGGAGATAAGCAGGGATATTCTCCACCTCCTGCACAGCTGCTTCTAGCGTCTCCACACACTGATGGGATCTGATGGAGAAAGCAGCCCACCATTAGCACACAAAGACCACGTCTATGAGCTAGAGGTACAAAATGTTCTTTATACTCAAACTCAAAATGTCTTCACTTAACCAATATGGTCTTTTTTTCCCCCATCTACTTGTTTGTAGCCCTTCTGAAAAAAGTTTGTTAATTTACAAAAAGTATTTGTTTTAGCAAATTGCCGGATTAAAAACTAAATTGGATTACTACAGTAAAGACCTGCAGGTCAAATAAATGTAAAAAAGTTTTAGAGAGCTGAAAAACCCTCCAACTCAGACATGCAGACATGATGCTGGGCGTGAACCGTCTGGACAGTCCGCGGAGCAATCACACATAGTTTGATCCCGTTAATCTCTCAGGAAGCAGCTTTGACCTCTAAACGCAAACCATGCACATTTTTCCCTGTACATCAATGCTGGATTAACTTTTTAAGCAGCTTTTAATAAGATATGCTTCAGCCCAGTGTCCTCACGACTATTTCACAGCTCTTTGCTTTGTCATCTCAACAACAGCTATAGAATGGAACCCTTAAGGGCACAATCGCACCAACAATGGAGGTAGAGGTTGGGTGTGGGGGAGGGAATAAATATCACAGGACAAAATCTCCGATACACAAGCTGGATGTAATTTACAAGCGTTCATGACTTAACTTTCAAAGCATTATGTTGTTGGGCTCATTCATACAAATGCGTTTAAAATCAGCAACAATATTTTTCTATAGTCTTATCCTATATTGCTACAGTAAGGAATACGTAATTTATAAATCTTACAGACCTGAGAATTTACAACTACAATGTAAAAACGATAAACCGCTAGACATTAAACCAGCAAGTGCAACATTCACAGAAGACCTTTATAAGTCTTCCTGGCCCTGGAATTTGGACACCGTTTCTAGATCTTGCTTTAAAGAAATGAAGCTGAAGTATTTTCCTCAGATTTTAATCAAAACTAAAAATAGAAACACAAACCTGTAAAACTAGCTTTCCAGTTACCAAAGCAATGGCCAGTGAGTTGGGACAAACGTCGTTGTCCAGTACAAAATATAGCCCACCTTGGAACATTTACTCCCACTGGATTTTTGTTTTACTATATATATATATATATATATATATATAAATTGTATTTATTATTATTTATTACTAAGGTCTATTTGACAGGCTTTATTGCCATGACGCACTGGGCAGAACTAGATAATGCACACTAAAAAGTTACCTTTCCTTGTTAGTTAGCTTCTAAACATATCCTAATAAACATAATTCTAAAGTGGTTCTTCCCCCTCTCATTGGAATGCCGAAGAAGCGCCGACGTTGTCCTGACAGCAAGAACCAAGAACAAACCTCCCAAATATGTCTACTATTAAGTCATTTCCCAGAATATTTTTCAAGTTTTCCCCACTTATCACCCTTTGGGACAAATTCATAAAACATTTGTAACTGTGCCATGACAAAACATTTTTAATTAGCTGATTAATTTTTACTATGCTATCATAACGGTTAAATAAAAAATATAAGTAGAACGTGTAGATTTATTCAGATGTTTGTGCGAGCGTTCCCTATGGATTTTACTACTGAATAGGACTAAATCCAGGGCCTATTATCATTCTTCATCCATTTACTTGACTTAGTTGTTCCAAAATGAGCCACAATGCGCAGTGAACCTCTAAGAGCCAAGTATCCGGGTCAGAGTGCAGCTCTCACCTGGCTTTAATTAGGCTGCGTGCCTGGTCCTCCCAGTGCTCCGACACGGTGAGCAGCTCCTGCAGCCGAGCCATGGCCTTCTCCACGGACGGGTGAGGGGAGAGGCCTACCCCCTGGTCGATGAGTCGCCGCATGGCATCCAAGGACAGGCTGGCTGGCTGGGCACTGGCCTGCTGCACCCCCTCCAGCCAGCGTGCCTGCTCCAGCCTCTCCCGCAGACGTGGCAGCTCCGGCAGCTCCACGTCAAACTCAAAGCTGACCTCTAGCAAGTCTTGAATCTCCGCAGCACTGGGTGCATCCTCAGCCTGCACCTTCTCGCTGTGCTGCTGGAAGTCCTCCACACGGTTCAGAAGGTCCTAAAAAACAAACCCCGAGACGTTGGTAAAGATACTTAGTTCAGTGTTCTCAGCTATGGAGGATTCTATTTAGCTGGTGACTGAGACCAAAGTTGCATATAAGAAGCAGTGCTTAGCACCATATATATACTCTTTGCCTAGTGTAGGCTATTAGGCCAGGTCCCTGAGGCTCTCCATACCTTCAGTAAAGGAGCCTGGTGGATGCTGCAGGGCAGGTTATACAGCTGCCTGACAAATGATTTCAGCTCTTCCACAGTCAGCTGATTCTGGGACTTCCCTCCGCCAGAGCGATACCTGGAACAAACTTTCTCATTAGAAAATAAACATGTTGGGAGCAGAACCAGCACCATCATTCATGACACCTGTGGGCCTCTCCTTCTTACCCTTATCTTTGTGATCAATTTGATCATCTTAATTATTAAAAACAGACAATATGGGTGAAACATCTTATGTTTTTTCTCAGCTACACGCAAAGCTTAAAAATACATTTGAAGACATTAATTACTACTTATATTTCCAATAAAAGATATCAACACTCTGCTTCAGCACCACAGCAGCATCTGACTCAGCCACTGGCCCAGTACCTTGTCTGCCTCTTCCCATTAAGCAGCTGCTGTGCGACCGAGGCACACTTCTCTGCATCCTGAGTCACCAGTCGCAGGTGTCGGAGGAGGTCATTGTCAGGGAAGGCCTTCGCCTCAGACTCTTCAATCAAGCAGCGGAACTCAGCCAGGCCTGGGAATCCAGGATACACATCTTACTCAAGCAGGCACATACTTCAGGACCAGCCAAGTTTAGACAACAGGCCCAGGGACCTATTCTTTAAAATTTAAATATGCACAAAAGATATAGTCCACAAACTGAACTGCGGTGAAGAAATTTGATATTGGTCAAAAAACACATTCACTATTGTCCATGTATGGTAAGCATGTCTTTTAGGCTTCACTAAGATATCAGAATTGTTTTTTAGCATTTCAAATACCAGGTCGATAGACAATGTGTTACAGCATGCATACATGCATACAGCATGGTTGTTAAGCACATAAATTAACATAATTTACGGATCGATATTAACATGGAGTGGTTCTTTAGAGGAAATGGCCACATTACTCATTGGATCTCTTCAATTTAATTACAAGTTAATGCTTGACAGATCAACTGACTTAAATTGATTATTAATCACATTCAAAAACCATAAATATGTCAATACTATCCATCAAAACATGACAAATCTAAGGCAAAAACTTGGATAATTTAAAATGATCACTTACTCTTCTTCTTGTCCAATTTGGCCTCCAGAATCTCAGTCACGTGGGAGGCCCACTCATCATAGGATTCAGCACGCAGTGCTATGGCCTTCATCATGGGGTATAGGTCATCCAGTGTAAATCTATAGCTACAGGTAAAAGATGGATGGAAATTAAAAACACATCAGCAATAGGATACTTTGTAGCTACAGGTTGCTCAACTAAACACAACTTCAGTGTCTGCTGATGCAACCTTTGTGCAGGCGACCAAGGACAAGCTGAAGGACAACAGATTCCAGATGGTTTTTTGGTTAATAAGATAAAAACCAAAATTCTGAGACTCACTGCATTGTGTAGTTGGAGACAGGGCAGGAACAGAGGTCCTCAATATGGTGGAGACACACGAGAATCCCAGGGCTACAGGGGCAGGTGAGAGCAGACAGGTAACAGGTGGTCCTGCATTTGACGCACTGCCGCTCGTCGTCTGGCAGAAGATCGTATTGCGCCTGCTGGCAGTGAACAACCCCCTGTGGAATGGGCCACAAAGAGGTTAATAAATGATGGGAGCTCTTCACATCCTGTCTGAGCCTGTGACTAACCATTAGCAAGTTGTTTCAATAATATACTTATTACTAAATAACTGACGTGGTCCAATGCCATTGCTCAAATTTCCCGAGGGAGCATGTCTCCATAGTGCAATGGCCATAAGAACCCGGACATTGTCGTATAATTCCACCGATTTGTAAATGTCACAGACTTTTTGGCATATCATGTACGAGGACCAGGAAGTCAAAAATCTGAATCATCAATACCCACCATTTTGCAAACTTTATCACGCAGCTCCCTCTCCTCTCTGATCATAACGATCATGTCCTTCTGAACTGCGGAGGCTAGGACCACATCCAGGGTCTTGGCCTTAGAGGCCATCTTGCAGATCATCTCGTCATGGGAGAAGACACAGTACCTGTGCAGCATGCGGTAGTGGTCCACACACTGACGGCCCAGGGGCATCTGTTTGAGAAAATAATTTAACTTAACATGAAGTGTAAATTACTTTGCTAACCATTAGAAATACCTCATCATATATGGTTAATAAATAAGTATTTTTTATAATTAATAAATAAAAACCCACTCACCCAGTCAACAGTGCAAAAGTTGACAGCCTCAGCAAAGTTGAAGCCCTGGTTGAAACCACTGTGGTAGGCTCTTGGAAACGTGATGACAAATTCCCCAGCGCATTGATTAGTGCGATAAATCTAGAGAAGTGCAAGCAAAATAATTAGTTAAAACCGTAACACCAACTTCAGCATTCACTCTGGTTAAACATAACCCATAACTACAAAGCATAGTACAAATATTGCTGAGGGCAGCAAAATGCAAAGGAATCAACATCATGTGACCTATTGGAAGTATTTAAACGCATTACGCAGTATGCAGAGATAGCAAGTTTAGTGTCAACATTAAAAACCCATGTTTTACCTAGTTAGCATATTAAGTGCAAGTGCTGTAAATGCATTGGCTTACTAAGGTCTTTTTTTTTTTAATGATCTTTGATAACTTTTATATGGGAGCTTCCAAAGTTCACATCAGTAAAAACTGCATTTTGATACGATAAATACTTTCGTCAAAGAATTTACAAAAAAAATGTAACTGGTGGGGGGGGAAATTTTGGCAGACTTAATGGGTCTTCGGGGTAAAAAAGTAGAAGTCTCTTTGGTTTTGCCCTCCCTATTCACAGGTGGACCTGTATGCATATCTAGGGTGCGGGAATGAGAGAAGGTACCAAGTTCTTATATTTATATGGCAGGTATCATGATCCTCAACAACCCTGCCAACTTCAGGGACTAGGGTTTTCAACCAGTTTTTAAGAACTTTGTACAGTGTCTAGTTATAGGTACCGACCAGGTAAGGCAAGTAAAAATAATAAAAATATACATTTAACAGATGTAGAAAGGGATATAGTCCATTCCAAATTGGAAAAAAATTTGACACTTACTACTTAAAATATGTTGTTGTCGGCAAGTGTTATGGCTAACCTTATTTGTAAGAAATAATTCATCTGCTGGCTATCTAGTTAACAAAATTACTGGTTATTTAATTAGTCAACTAGCTAAATATGTAGGTGCCAGGCTGCATGATTTAATACATTGGATTTTATGTTCTTTTAAGTACATACTGGAATATAAATACTTGATTACATTACAGAATAATCATAACTAGTTTTAATATTTGCTTGTCTTTGGCAGTTTGGTTAAAGGTGGGACCTGATTATTATTTTTTATTAATATGAATGTAGGGGACATATTTGCACATTGAACGTTAGTAAACTATATGAATTTATTGATTGACAATAATATATGTTTTTAAATCATGTTTGGTCAACAATTGGTTGCGATTCAAATTTAGCCATAGATCTGCATTTTCATCTTAAGTGTGGGTAAAGATGATCAGTGGTTACCTCCATAATAACCGCAGCGCAAGCGTCATGGGCTGTAGCAAGATTGTGAACAAGCTCCTTGTCCGACCGAGAAAATTTTAATTTAACCACCCTAGTGCCTATGCACTGTAGTGCTTGGCCCCGTAACTGTTATACAGAATATACCACGCGTTCCAAATTATTATGCAAATTATATTTTACACTGTTTTTCCTAAATAGTCGATGCAAATGACAGTCAGTATAATTTTCAAGTCATCAACCGTTACGGTATAAGTCAAATTTCACTGAACAAACCACCCAATGAAGACAGTATTTTTTCAAAAATAAAACTCAAAATGCACTGTTCCAAATTATTATGCACAACAAAGTTCCAAAACATTTTATAGGTTGTAAAGAACTGAAAATGGTCATTTGTTGAACTTGCAGCATTAGGAGGTCATTTACTGAAATCAAAAGCCATTTCAATCCAACACATCTTAACAGGGCAAGTTACATGTTAACATAGGACCCCTTCTTTGATATCATCTTCATAATTTTTGCATCCATTGAACTTGTGAGTTTATGGAGAGTGTATGCTTGAATTTCTTTGCAGGATGTCAGAATAGCCTCCCAGAGCTGCTGTTTTGATGCAAACTGCCTCCCACCCTCATAGATCTTTTGCTTGAAGATGCTCCAAAGGTTCTCAATAGGGCTGAGGTCAGGGGAGGATGGGGACCACAGCATAAGTTTCTCTCCTTTGATGCCCATAGCAGCCAATGACACAGAGGTATTCTTTGCAGCACGAGATGATGCATTGTCATGCATGAAGATCATTTTGCTACGGAAGGCACGGATCTTTTTGTACCATGGAAGAAAGTGGTCAGTCAGAAACACTATATACTTTGCCGAGGTCATTTTCACACCTTCAGGGACCCTAAAGGGGCCTACCAGCTCTCTCCTCATGATTCCGGCCCAAAACTTGACTCCACCACCTCCTTGCTGACGTCGCAGCCTTATTGGGACATGGTGGCCATCCACCAACCATTCACTACTCCAACCATCTGGACCATCCAGGGTTGCACGGCACTCATCAGTAAAAAAGACTGTTTGAAAATTAGTCTTCATGTATTTCTGGGCCCACTGCTTGTGAGCATTGGGTGGCCGAATAGTAGGTTTATGCACAACTGCAAGCCTCTGGAGGATCCTACACCTTGAGGTTCGCGGGACTCCAGAGGCACCAGCAGCTTCAAATACCCGTTTGCTGCTTTGTAATGGCAGTTTAGCAGCTGCTCTCTTAATCCGATGAATTTGTCTGGCGGTAACCTTCCTTATTATGCCTTTATCTGCACGAACCAGTCTGTGTTCTGAATCAGCCACAAATCTCTTTACAGTACGATGATCACGCTTAAGTTTTCATACCTTGTCCAAGGCATTGCACTATTTGACGCTTTTCCGCAGCAAAGAGATCCTTTTTCTTTCCCATATTGCTTGGGATGCATAATAATGTGGAACATCCTTCTTAAGTAGTTTTCTTTTAATAGGGCTCACCTGGCAAACTAATTATCCCAGGTGTCTGAGATTGATTTCAGTGATCCAAAGAGCCCGACGACACAATACCATCCTTGAGTTTGATTGAAAGACTAAATATATAATGTTTATGACACTGAATTCCAATTTGCATAATCATTTGGAACAGTGTAAGCATCCGCTGACCTTGAGGTTTGTTATCTACATTGAAATTCTCAGTCAACTTTTGGACTCAACATTTGTATTTAACTATACACATTTCAACAACCTGTATGTGGTGCTGACATTTCTCCCTAGCTAAAAGAGCACTTACCGGCACACCGTGAGACATTAGGATGTTTGGGTTCATGATTGTGACCAGCTGATGCAGCAGGTCCGGCTGAGACTCAAAAAGCTCGGGGGCCAGCTTCTTCATTACTTCCTCCAACTGCTCGGCAGCGTAGCCGGGGGCACCGTACCAGGTCTTCGGCTCTCCCCTGAAAATCGCAAAGAAAAAAAGAAAAAAATTTAAACAAGACACTGAATAAATATCACAATCAAGAATGTATTAAACATTTGTTCCCACTTTGATGAAAATAAGCAGCCTGGAAGAAGTACCAATGCAGGTAATTGATGGAGTAGCTCCAGTGGTCCTCAATGTGCCAGCAGAAAGAGGAGAAGCACATCCCCACATAGAGCCAAGGTAACTTCATCCCACAGATATCAGCCGTAACATGAGTCAGCACAGAGGGATCCATCACTGGCATGTTGTTCAGGTTCCAACCACTGTTCAGGTAATCCTATTGGGGGGGTGGGGGGTGGAAGGGGCTTCTTTTAGACACAAATGCAACCCACTATTAAGGGCTTAAAAGGCATTCTTGGCTAGTCTCCAAAGAGAAATCCAGTAAGAGCTTGAGCAAAGATATTTCCAATTAACAGGGTTTAAAAAATATATATATATACACATTTTTTTTTTTTATAATTTAAAATTTAAAAAATCCATCCATGTAAATCCAGGGGAAAATTGTATATGTTGTGTGTGTAATAATATAAGTGGGCCCTAGTATATTATATTAAGTGGAAAATTCTGCTTGGTATTAAAAACAAAGGAAACTTACTAATATCTGCTAGTAGCTATGTAATATTCAGACACATTAAATAAAAAAATTGTAATGGTCTTGACCAATATACCTCATCCTCTGGGGCAAGTTTGAATCTTCCATTTCTGATTGGGAACCCACTGCCAAATTCCTTGGATGCAATGTCAGCACCGTACTCAACGGTGACATCCTCCTCAATGGTGCTCACCAGGCGCCAGAATTCCTTCTCTACCAGTTCTGTTGGAACCATCTGAACACGCACACATATCGTTCACCAGCCAAACGAGCAAAGAGCAAGATAATTTGCATTGAATCTGAATATTTTAAGATGTCTGTGCTTACATGAACTGGCATGTTGAAGTAATCGGACTTGAAGGAGTCAGCCATATCTCCAAAGGCCCGCAGAGAGTAGTCTCGGTATGCCTGTTCAAAGCCAAAGGCTTCCTGAGGTTTGCTGCACTCCTGTTGAGAGCATGTTTTAAAGATAATTTTTTTAAAGTCAGATATTTCAGGCCATTTAAATAAATAAAAAAGGTAGTACTGTCTCTCCATAGCTGATAATGAGCAATTATAGCAGGCACATCATAAAACCTTGTTATTAAAAGGTCAGCGGTTTTCAAAGGCAATGGAAGTAGTTTTCCAAAGATAATTTTAAATGGGTGCTGATTATGACAAGGATTTGCTAATAATCTTTCATCACTGACACCTCTTAGAAGGAAAAGACTAAATAAAAGATGCTTTCTATAAGAAGGTGAAACACCCATGGTCCTTGGAGAAATCTGCATAAACATCTCACCCCTTATTCTCAAATGGATTAACCAAAAGAGACGTTAACTCACTTCCAACCGAAATATGATTTGTGCACCATAACTGCGATGTGCTCATTCACCACAGACAAACGAGGCTTTTTCTTACATCTGAGAAGCTGAAGGCCAGCAAAGGATTTGTCTGTGGAGTGAGGATGTGATAATTAGTGTGGTACGGGAGAGGGAGAACTCACTCGTACCTGAGCCAGGCACTTTGGGCACCTCCAGTCCCCTTTGGGGACGTCGTGCAGGGGTGGGATCAGACAGAAGGTGTGGTAGCTGTCGTCACACCCGTCGCACAGCAGCAGCCGGTCCTCGTCGCTGCCACTCCCGCACACTAGACACACGTACAGGTCCACCTGGGGACAGGGAGTGCCAAACAGAGATTTGGAGTCAGCCCTCACTCTGCATAACACTTGCAAATTTAAACAACTCCCGCGCACCCATTCACCACATCCTCAGAAGAGGAAGTTGACTGAAACATAATTGCTACCCACCCACAGGGGTAATCTGCAGAACCAATAATGTCTTTAAAATGTTGAGCCAAAATTAGACTGCTGTCCATTAAATTAATATATTGTTTTATTACACAGCTTGGAAACAGTAAGAGGTACAAATGCTTAAGCACAGAGAACAGGAAAACTAGAAACCTAAAAACCTGACATGTCATGCTATGGGATCATTAACAACACCCAGTCTTGGTCTCAGATTACATCCTTAGGGATTCACTAGCTCAACATCAGCAGGCACCCAAGGTACTGTACAGAGTACAGCAAGGAAACCCCTAATATTTAAAGGCTAAGCTAAACATTAAAGGCTAAGCTAAACAAAAGGTCAGCACTTAAACAACACAGTCATCCATCAAATCTTGAGGAGATTCTTGGAAGTGACTGCTTTTGTTTAAAATCTTGAACGAAAAACATTTGTTTTCCTAGTTGACTGAAGAAAAATTTGAAATAGAATAGAAATTACCTTACAGGCTGGGCTATAGGAAAATGTACATTTTCTAATCATGATGCTATTATATCTATCATGTATGAATTCCTCATATTCTAATGTTAGAGGAACTAAAACTTGGGCCAAAAAAACAACATTCTGTGATATTTCTATACATTTTCATAGAAGAAAAGGTTACCGTGGATGGTAAGGGCCTTTCCCAATAAAACCGTGGAACCAAAAAGTCCACACTTACTATACTCACTGCAGGGGGGTTCTTCTTATTCCGTGACTTGGCTTTTTCCGCCTCACTCATCAGTGGCTTGGGCTCAACCTGCTCCTGTTTCACTTGAACAGGAATCTCTTTTTCTGACAGACCCAGAGGTTGGAGCAAAGGAGCAGCTCAGTTAAAACAACCGTATTCTGATCAATCTGAAGATTTAACAGTTATACCTCCCAATTGTTTCCATATAATCCCATGGTTTATATTTTTTAAAACGCCTTGAGTTTACAGATGTGCCATCAAATCATAAAACGTCAACAGAAGCGTTTCTTATGCTTATCTTTTAATTTCTTTGTATAGCCCATTGTTAACCTTGCACCAATCGTGGAAACCCATCAGTTGAATGTTGTGCGCCCTTACCTGGTTCAGGCTTGGCAACAAAGGAGCCCATTCGTCTCCTCAGGTTGGGTCGGTTCTCGCAGGGCTCTCCTGGCTCCACCTTCACACAGCCCCCCTGATAACGGGCAAGGGCCAAGGTCAGTGCTGCAGCTGCCCCCACACATTATAGCAGTTGGAATGTTCCCAGACTCAAAAAGAAGCAATGGTTTCCACAGTAGAATCCTGCTGACTCAAACTAGAACTCTTTGTGCTACATCCTTTTAATCGACATATGACCGAATGACAAAGTATACGAGGTCAATATAACATCATTCTGCCCAGTGAAAACTGGACACCAATTGTGCCTTAAAAAAGGACCAAGGAAAACAACAATAGACCATTAGGAGACTTTATGTATGTAATTACTGGTTTTAAGGGAAGTTCCTCTGAAAAATGAATGAAGTTCTGGTCAAGAGCATCCACCTCAGCTCTCATACGCTTGGCTCTGCGACCAGGGGTACACGTTTCCACAGACTGGACCGATTGCCGCTGGGCCAGGTCATGGGGCTTGTACTCTTTGTCTCTGGTATCATTCGTCAGGATGGTCTTCTGGACACACTGCAGATAATACATAATACTTTCTTCAGATATTACTCAAAGTACAGCACTGATGTGCACAACATTGACAGACAAAGCTTGGTTGTGCACTTTCAACACCCCCCCAGAAGATCAAAAAGATGTTCGTTCACATACACTACTGACAAGATTTTTTATTCACTAAAAAAATAAGCATAATGACAATATAAACGTTTTAACATTTTCAAAATTGGAATGATGCACATCCTCATACTTTGCAATGAAGGAACATATATTGCATACATTTCCAAAATATTAGATCTTGACTTGTTTTAAATATTTCTTAACACTGACCAGACACAATAAATGTTAAATTAGACTTTCAAATGCAGTCACGCAATGTTACTAATCTATGTAGTTTTTCTGAGCCTGCTTGCCTTGAATTGTTTTGAACTTTGTAAATTCTACCTATATATTTGGTTAGCTACTTCGTATCATTTATCCCACATACAATAGCCAACAAGTCCGTGGGAGTATAAAAGTTGGCAGACTCACATTAATGCTCATTCACATAATGTTTTCCCATTAAACTATGTCCTCATCATTCCTACTTCATATTCTGTGGACTTATTATTGTAGCCCTGCTTACATACCCATTAATTTAATAACGAATGTTCATGAGTGTAAGAAATATGCAATGTCCCTGCAACACCTTATCATGGAGGATTAGCAATCAAATAGAATACGGCCACCACACACGTTAAGCGTGAGGAAGTACTACTAGTCTCCTCCAATTCAAGTCACCTGTCACTTTTCCACTCTGCAAGCTGCATTGCCCGCAAAAGAGGTTCAGTGCCGATTTACCAAGAGGCATGTCCCTCTCTGTGGCTCTACAATCCTGCATGTGCCCGGTAAGATAACAGGAGATGCTTATAAGCGAACATGCCAGAGAAGCCCTGTTGATTCCATCCACGGTAGCCTGGACAGCCCTCAGCCAACTGTGCGCCACCACTGAACACTCTCACTCACAATTAGTAAATGATATTAGCTGGTTGTGAACCTGCAAAATCCAGCTTATAGGGCTATGTCCACACTCAGGCAAGTGCCTTTACTAAGCCCCTCAGGAGACCCATTTAAAATTAGATATAAACTGTATATTAATGCCTGTACAAATAAATGAATGAAAAAAAATCTTTATAGAGTTTCCTTTATCCTGGTCTTTCTTTAGGAACACATTCTTTCCTCCCACATGGGAGAAAGGCCTATCATCTTTGTAGAGGGACCTACAGACAGACCCCCATACATAGAGACCCGCCCCCCCAAAAAAAGCCAGACTCCTTTCAGAAAAGCTCAGCACGTCAGGGAGGAGACATGGTGAGGGCATCTGTCAGCCTGGAGATGGGTCTCGTTAACTGGGGTTGCACCCCTGAAGGAGGGAGGGGGGGGGGGTCAGGGGCAGAGGAAGAAACTAGAAGGACAGGAGCACACACTACAGAAGACAAGCTGTCAGCCAAAAACCCCAAAACAGCCCAAGGGTATCTTACAAAAAAAAAGTGAGGAATGACAGAAGATTATTAAAAATGGGGGCACTGAGGACTTAGCTGCGATTACACTATCTTCCTTAAGCGGGGCTTCTCAGTGCATGCCTAGAAACGGACTATTAGCCCAGGCCTGAAGTCCCAGGTTGAAACCTCATTGCTGTCGTACCTACTGCCATCTACGGGCATAACCCAACTTTGCCCAGATTTTTAGTACCAAACAAAAGCAAGAATATTTCCATTTAAATTCAACCATTTTGAAAATTAAAAGCCTCCGGCAATGTTATGGTGTTAACATTAAAATCAGCATCTATTTCCCTGTTAAACCCAATTGGTAACCAAGTAAAATTTATATGCTAAAGTAGCTGATGTTAGCTAGCCAGGTAAGACATCTAACCAACTTTTACATGGGAACTAAATCGGCGTCGTAAACTGCTTTAACAAAAAGACAGCAATATTAGTTGTAAATTATCCAAATAACAAATGGTTATGAAAAAGTTAAAAGCTATAATTTAAGCTGCAAACTTAACTAACGTTGTGTGTGTAATTTTGGGTGATAAGCACATCCTCTCCATGCAGCTGGTTAAAAGTTAAACAACGTGAAGGAATATATTATGTCCCAGACCAAGGGTAATGTCTTATTGTGGAAAGAAACAGGACCTAACATCTAGCCCAGGTTAGACTTCATCAATCAAAAATGACAAAAATAGCAATAAGCCCAGCCTAGGCCTCACTTGGTCCAGCTTTAGCCCACAAAAAACTGAGGCTTCCTAAGCACCGAGAAAGGGCAGTTAAGCCTTCCTCTATCTCTGAAATGAGTGGAATAAGTGGGAATTCATTCGGCCCAGACACACTGGGAAGCCCCCGCTTAAGCAGAATAATGATAAAGCAGATGATGTGCTTTTCATATTTTTTTGCTCAGTTTCATACACTTTTTCAAGAAGTCCGTGACTTCCATCACTCAAGTTTGTAAAAGCACATTCAGAGATACTTTGAGTCAGTAACTTGGAGGAAGACATACCTTATTCAAATCTGGAGCAGCCACTAAACGCATCAGTTTGGTAGTAAGCTCTGGCGCCTAATACAAAAGAGAGCTTGGAAAGTTACACAACAATTGATGGCAACCTCTGCGATAGAGGTCACTGAGACAGACCCAATGACTTTCCACTCAGGAGGCTTTAAAATGAAGCCCCCTTTTTACATGAACTAGCCCAGTCTATAAACCATAAACAATACATTACTTAATCCGTTCTAAAACTAAAACAGGTAAAAGTCACTGGTAACAAAGTTTTAAATCCCAGGCAATGGAATCACTTACTAAAACTTTAACACTGAGGTCTAGCTGCGTCTATGACAACATTTGAGTTAGCAGGCTGTTGAACAAAGTTTTTAAGAATCGAAATTAACTAAAAACAGCATTTAAAGTGTCAATTTGCATAACTGGTATCCTTCACCTGTCAATGAAGAAAGGTGAGGTTGATCAAGAAACCCTAGAACAGCCTTCACTCTGGTTTCAGATAGTAAGAGAGCATTAGCAAACGACACAGAGCACCATCTGCTAATGCAACGGCTGCCCTGATAAGGATGGGGGATGGGTGTGCTGGAGCCCCACAGGCCTGCATCACTCACCAGAAGGTTGGCTCCAGTCTGAAACAGGTTGTAAGGATAGAGGATCCTCTCGTAGTGTGCACGAAGATGAGAGCCAACAGCCTTGCCAGGAGCAAAGCCCATCTTCAGAGCTATCTTGGTCCATCGTCTCTCTCTGCAGACTATGTCAAAGCCACCCTCTTCTGCAACCAGCTGGGAATGGAGACCAGCAGCGGTCATGAACCTTGCTGCATGCACATAACTCAATACGAAAGTACTTTAGCCATACTTCACATTTTATAGCTATGTATTGACATTTAAAATGATCACCACCTAAACACTGGAGAGACTCCTACCCTGTTCAGCTGGTACAGGTCCAGAATCTTGCGCTCAACATGTGGAATTTTCAGGGTACATCCCTGGAGCTCCCAGAACTTTGCAATCTGATCCAGGAAGTTGAGCTTAACTCTTGTCTGGGCCTTTATAGAATTAAAACAAAATTAAGATACACGAACAAAACCTATAGCTTCCTAAATGCATTTTGTGAAAACACAAAGATGCTTATATATCAGACCAATAATAACTTGAACTCCTTCCGTTTTGTCCTCATGTGCAACATCCTTGTGCCAACATAATATGCAGACAATCTATAAATATGTAGATCTGCGCATCTGCTAGTGGAAATTCTCTTGATTTCATGAGTGTTTTCTTATGACCAGGAGCAAAGGACCATAACACTTCATCCTGCAGATGGCTAATAAGATTTTTCTGCAAAAGGTCCACTGAAAAGGACACTACCCTCAGAGCAAAAACCAAATGCAAATTATTACAAAGGAAAGTCAAAATACCTCCAATTCATTGAGCCTCTGAATCCGTGGAGTGAAATGGAGTCTGTCGACATCGCACGCAAATGGAGGCTGCCAGCTCTGTAGGGGACACAAAAAATAAATTCAATCAGAATGGTCAGGTGTCCCAAAATTCAAGACCTAGCCACGGTTCACATGATATTTCCATTTTTGGCACTGCACCCATTATAAATGTAACAAAGAATACCAGGGTTATTGAGGTCTTTGCCAAAAGGGAGATCCTCCTGAGAATGTCAGCAATGCCTGCAGGCCCTTCATGGTGTTATATCAAACTCTGGATATGGAAGAGGGGCCAGTGCCATCAGTTGACAGCTGGCCTGGTATGGAAGAAAGACAATGGAAAGGTTGCTTGAAATATCAAGTCTTAGGAACCCCACGATTTTATTAAATTATTCCATGCGGAACAGCTAAGACTATATAATATGGATAGGTAGACAGCCACATGCCAAGTCATGTTTCTGAACTATCCACTGTCCAAATCGCTGCAACCCAACCTTGTGCTACCTTGTATTACCACGATAAAACGTGGGTTTAACTTCAATAGCATTTCCGCATTATGCTAGTATCTTGGACAAACACAATGAGCACAAATGGATTTCATGAGGGTCAGTCCCCGTAAAAATTTACTTCGGACAATTCTCAGTCATAAAAAACAACAACGTCCACTCTAATATCAGTGAAGGCAAGTCCAACTTATAACTCTGGACAGGTAGTGTGTTTCTGTAAATTGTTTATATTAATACGTTTTAGAGCTGGGATAATTAATCGAGTTACTCGAGTCGTGGGGATTATTTTAATACTTTTTGGTATTTGAGTAATCGCCTTAATATAGGCATATGGTATATTAAGAGCTACATTCACGTCAAGTGCGTTCTCAAATTATTCTGATCAGCTGTTCACTCGGTCTGATCTTGGCAAGAATACTGAACAGCAGATCGGTATTACGGATTTGGTTGAGCGAGTGAAGGCGATATTAGTAAAAGATGGAAGAAAAAACATACAGAAAAATAGGTTTTTTTGTTTTGCGTTTAATTTTAAAAAAAACCCACACATACATATTCTGCTATCCTGTGACTATCCCTGTTCTCACTTAGATAAATAAAACCTGTTTGCATCAAATTGCAAGTCATACGTATCTTCAATATTACCACGCAACCCTATTCAAAACATGATTTTGCTCATTTGTGGGTACTTTATTGTTATTTTACAAGCAGCCGCAATATTGTTTAGAACTTCTATCCTCCAGCTTGAACCTACAATGTACACATTGTTGTTGTTACGTTAGCAAAGCGCTTTCATTGGGCGAAAACTTTTATGAAACAAAACAGTTGATATGCTAGCGTTTTTACATAGCAAACTTGCATAATGTGTTTGTTTTTCAACATGTGTCATGTTAATTTGTTCATGTGACAACATGAGCACAGTTCTCAGGAAACAACTTAAGAAAAGCTTCAGTATTTTTGTAATGCTAAAAAAAGACCCATAGTTCTAGACTTTTAAGTGAATAGCATCTGTTAACTATTTTTGCAAATAAGTTATTGACTTATTTAAAGGTTAATGAGTTGACTTTAAAATAATTTTGCTGCACACAGCAAAAATTACACATAGGTTGAAGTGACAAGAATTAAGTTTTACCATTACTTTCCAAAAACTCAAGAGCGAATTTTGTACTGTAGGTATTTATCTGAGAAAGCATTAATAAAACTGAGTAAAAAACAAAAACAAAGAATGAATGTTGTGTTGTCCGAGTGAAGCTATTTGAGAGAGACCAACAGTGTAAGCCAACTAAACCAGTACTGGAGATAACGTTACAGACCATCATCAGCGTGCATGCCTTTTCTGTATTAATAAATTAAAATGTACCTAAATTAACAGATTAATCTATGAATCAAAATTAATAATCGTATTCGTGTCGATTATTTAAATAATCGCTCAGCACACCTCAAATATGTTTATATACTCGCATCACAGAAAAAAATTCAAAAATCAATCTTTGCAACCTGGCCGTTCAAACAGGAAACTATTTTACTAAGCGTTTCCTTTCCACAACCGGACCACGCACTAGAATAAATTTGGAAAATTACACACACACTTTTGAATTAGTTAAAAAAAAACAATAACTTAACAATAGCGGTAGTTGGGAAAGTAGCTTGCAAATGACTGTTACAGAAAACAAAAATATGATTTGATTGGCTCTTGTAAACGCTGAGATCATATTAAGTACCATTACTTAGGTATAGTTGAATCTTGAATATTACGGTACAATTTGGCAGGCAGAGAAATAAACAATAAACAAAAATTAGCTAGCCACTCTGATCACAAAAGGTAAAAGGAAAGATTGAGATTTTCAAAAACGTAAGCATTTCCTCCCATCATCATCACCTTTTGGTAGGAGGTAAACAAACTGATTATTAAAAGTGTTCAAACCTCAAACCTACCTAGCCTTCTAGCAATTTACACAAAACCTCACCACTATATAACACCAGGGTCCTCTGACAGAGAGGACCCTATAACTGGTCACAGTTACTAGTAGGATGTTTGGCATACAGGTATTTGCCATCTACCAAGAAGATTAGCTCAAAATCAAACAAAAGGAACACCTTTCACTGTGTTTATGAAAGGCAAATAGTTGAAGCAGAATGGAAACTAGCTTGTGGGACCTGAATGGCAAGTAAACATTTTCTTCTTTTCTGCCACCTGGATGCCCCTCAGCACATTACCTTCAACTTAAGCAAGCACACAACTCCATCAGTTTTTTATGCCAATTAATGAGATGAGAAAAGGTTCCAATTCCTATTTTCAGTTCAAATATGAAAGGAGGCGATATCTTACCAGCCAAGTCAGCCCACCCAGTCTTTAGACATGAAGGTCAAAAGCTTGTTTTAATGGCCTTCACTCTGTCACACTTGTGTTTATAACATTAATCAGCCAAGTCGTTTCACAAGAGGATTTTTATTTTTATTAAAGCTTAGCTACCCAAGACCCCTGAAGAACAACCCTAGAAGTCAAGAAAAGATCCATAGATTGTATCATACATTCAACATAATATCTAAATAATAAAGGAACCCACATTTAAGTTAAGGTTTTCTTGATACCTAGAGCAGCTCTAATGGTGAAAACAAAATTAACATGCAACCGCAATAAAAACATTGCAGCAAAATATCTGAAAACCAACAGATCTTTTCATTGCTGCAATATTTATTGCTTCTCATCTAAGAGAGGCCTGGTTGTCCAAAGTGTGTTTTTTAGAAAAATTTAAATAAAGACACATCAATATCAAGTAGGAACTAGTCAATGAAAAACTTCAAACAACTAAGGTAGAATATATGGAGATCTTCTAAACAGTCTAAGGAGGACACCAACACCATGATAATCTGCGCCTCCTTAATCCTTAATTCTGTTTGGGTTTTTTAAAGGAGACTGACTTAAATGTCTCTCTGTCAAGTACTGAAGCTAAAAAACACACAAAAGTGAAGCAAAATGCTTCAAGAAAACACTGGTAAACAAAATGTATTCCTGGTTTTCCTTGATCAGTGTCTTTTTACATTAAAAGGCCAGCTTAAGAAAGTGAAGCTACTTGCTAACCCAAAGTCTGAAGTGGATACTCCATTGTGAATTGAGAGTAAAACTGGATTCTGTAGCCAGCAGCTAAATCCATTAGCAAGAGCCTGAAAGCACTGAGGGGCAGATGACACAGGCTTTAATCTGACCCATATATATGGCCCTTTAGCTCCAAATGTACTGTGCCCTCTGGGTAACTGAGCAATTATTGACAAAACAGGACATCTCTCTCTCATTACCAATAATCCAAACCAAAATTGCTTTTGGACTGTCAAAGGCTAATGCATATTCAGTATTATAATTAGTCATTTATAAAAACAGTTAAACCTATAAATAAATAGTTGAAGTTAGACCTTACCATTTTGTAAATGTTATGTCTAAAATTAGTAAAGATTAATATGAATTCCCTTAGTAGTGCTCACAATTCTGCAAAAGCATAATGGTTGGGATTTCACAAGCCATGTCAAAGGCATCCAATATAAAAATAATTTGAACAATACATTAAGGACAGAAAGAATACACAGCCATTTTTGATACATTACTTGTTAACCTGTAAATACAAAAAAAAAGCACGTTGGTTGGTTGCTGCCATAAGCACTCCATTGTTATAACAGCATACAAGCAAAGTGTGAGCAATGAACACTGTGCTATTCTTTTAACTACTTTTGAATGTAATTATTCTTAAACTACGTTTCTAAAACTCATTTAACCAAATGTGAAGCCAGACAACTTCTTAGAACATATAATTTGATAAGGATTAGCATCCATTTGTTTTAACAGCAGTCAGTCAAAGCTCTGGTAACCTCTCTAATGCTACTCTTCTGACATCAATAGGCAGACACTAGCAACACAAATTGTTTTCATATTCAATTTTGGTTTACCTTCATATGAAATGTGTATCAATACGCTGAGGAAAATGAATTCCCACCAGATTGAGCAGTGTTTTATACCAACACCAACTAAACCCATTATTTTGTAAGTGACAATGTAATTTTATGCCCAGTCTTTTACATTCCAATTTTACTTTAAGATTATGCTGCCAAAAGGACTAGCAATGAAAGATATTTAACCATGTTTACTATTAGGTGTAAAAATACAACAATACTCTTTAAAATATGCATATTGAGGCAAAACATATCTGATGACAAAGTATTATATTTCTTAAATAAACTGTTGCAGACGTGCAGGAATAGTTTTTTTTAATAGCGGCCATGTTTGTGGCCAAGAACATCATCAGTTCTACCCTAATTCAAAGCAAGATCACCATTTTGAAGTCCTCATTAAGAAGTTCAGAGTGGGGGAATGATACAAATAAAAGGTCCAAATAATGCATTCTTAGCTCTCCACTATAATCAAAATATAGGCTCACAAAATGGCCAGATGGAACACTCCACACAGCTCCTGCTAACCACAAAGCCAACATGGAGGACAACACCCAAGCAAGAGGCCTGCATGGTGGGTTTCTTTAAGATCAACTTTGTTTTAAGTTAGATTCCCGACACAGTTGTAAACGACACGTAATTTTGAGAAACTTACGGAGTTATAAGGATAAACATGAGTAAAAACTGAAACCACCTCAACCAGCGTGCGTTTTACAGCTTTTAACAAACAAACAAGAACACCACATGTTAGCATGGAAATAATTAAGGCGTGTGAATATATATAAAACATATTACTTGTACAAATCAAATTTCCCAATTATTTATTTTTAGAAACTATTGTTTTCCTCTTTGATGTTTTTTGATTGATTGAAGAAGCGCTGTAAATCGTGCCTTCATATGTACGTTAACAATGTTTCCACTAAGATGACTGCGTTAAATTGACCCGTATCGTTAGCTAGCTATGGAAGCTTTATTGGGGAACAACTTCTTGTGTATTCTTAGAAACGTTAAAACGTACAAAATATATGCATATGTAATACTTTTGAACGTTTTCACGGAACCGTCTGATGAAAAAAATATGGTGTGCGTTTGTGTACTAAGGATATTGGGAGTGAATATGATAAAATTGCTTCTTCAGTGACCGTATGAATGATAAAGGTGTAAATTTCAATCTTTTGAAAAAAAGAAGAAAAAAAGTTTCTGAAGCATAAGACCTAGTTTTTGTCCAGTTCAAAAACATTCGTAATATTGTCTTCTGATGATTTTCTGCCGTTACGCAGTCAACGAATCGTCGTCAAAACCAAAACAAATGAGTTTTGCGCTAAGTGAAATTGTTATTGGTTTAGAACGTCTTTTTCTTGCTCATACCTAAGCTATACCTATTCTGCGAATTTGTTCATTTGTTTTAAAAATTATAACTCGGCACCCTCCCCATTCGTCACGTCACATTAGCCCGTAACTATTCGTCCACGGCTGCTGCTTTTCTACTTCTATTTTCACAAACATTGGAGTAGCCTACGCACAAGAATACACTACCCCTCCCCCTCTTTCGGTCAAAGTGTGTATTGTTTAATCTAGCTAGTTATACGCCAGGCAGCCACGTTTTAGTCAACTGAAAAAACAGCCAATTCAAGTACAGTGGTGACATTCATCCTATTTGCCATTCAAAAGAGTAACATATGATGCGATACACTTGCTAGGGAGAAAGGAAAAATATATCCTCTTTCTAGCAAGTTGTTTAAAATAAAATTCACAGGTATGAACATCCTATATACTTGGAAAGAAATGTATACGTCCATCCGTTATATCCTTTCTCTCTATATGCCATTTAGTGATTTACCTAGTTAGGTCTCGTTTCCAATGAGGCAGTGTTGTCGTTATTTTTACGTCCACGAGATCAGTGGGATATAGCTATCGACCATTAGCCACTAGCCAAAAGTAAAAAGCTTACTGATTAGCTTGCTTTCTAGTAAACGAAAATATCCAAGTGCCTTCCATCGCTATAACAATTTCTATATTTAAAAAGACAGTTTACATCGTATTTTGTTTTTAACCCATAAAGGCCCATTATACTCGTTTCCGATAAAAACTCAACATTAACGATTGACCTAGTAACGTTTTCACAAATTATTAAACTCTTAACTAGTGTGGCTCTGTAAGAATTATATAAACATTCTACCAAAAGCATAACCAACTAGCCGACCCACTCAGGTGTGTTGGAGACTTAAACACGAGAACCTTTTGGTGGCACACACTGCTTCGATAGCTAGTCCGAAAGGAGACTTCCCTCAAGTTAAACCCAGAGCCGCCATATTGAAAACTTTTCAGAAAAGGTGCTTAATTATTTAAAATAATTAGCATCGATTCATAACAGTAAAGGACGTTTTCTTCGGTGCCTTCACTGGTTAACTGAATTCCATCGTCGGCTGTCGGCACTCACCGGCGGCGGGCGAACCTTGCATATGCCCGTTTTCTCCGCTATAGGCCGTATCTTGTTGATAAAGGCAAAAGGGTCGGCAAATTCCTCCCAGCTAGGCTCGAAGACTGGACACTCCGGCGGCGGAATGAACTCGTCAGGCCGAGGCTGGGTCATCGTGGTGGTCCGTTCAGGTTCCAAAGTGAGGACGAGACAGGTCGTAACCGGGATTAAACTGTGCTATCTTCGGCTCAGTGTATTCCGGATCTCACCGTCCTCCAACTCCCCAAACTGCTTCCCTTCCTTAACTCACACTATCAGCATCAACATTCACTCTCTCAAAACGCACACACCGTGAGAGGATTGTGCAAAGGCAGCAACCACATCCGCTTCAGAAAGTAGATACCTACAGCGCTGAAATATTATTTTAAATAACTGTGTGGACGTGTATTTATTGGAGAAATAACATTTTCTTATTTTATTTTATTAATATATATATATATATAATATATATATATTATATATATGTATGTGTGTGTGTGTATATGTATATGTATGTGTGAGTGTGTGTGTGTGTGTGTGTATATGTATATGTATATGTGATAAAATAATGAAAATCATGGTTACAACTTCCTATTAGAAACAATTTCAAGTTCACAAGGTTGTTTTCTTCTAAAATATGCACTTAAATCATACTTATCAATTAAGATTAAGTAATTTAGAAATGCATCAAAGTGAATATAGTGCTTTTTCACACAAAAAAAATCTACATCCAACAATCTGTGATAAATGTACAAATGTATTCCGTCTGGCGAGTAAATTTAGTCCACGATCATTTCATTAAATTATTTCCGTACTGTAATGTCGTGTGCATTGTACTCTTCACAGCAAAAATGGAGGACAGGACGCATTTCGGTTTTCACTGTTGATTGGATACACACACAGACACATAGACCCTATTGGGATCTTTATAGCATATTCTGATTTTAAAATGTTGTTCTAGTAAGATTAAACAAAAATAGTACACAAGTTCAGATTGTCTATTGTAAATTTCTATAGTTTTGTCTAGTGGTAAATACGTCCCCATTGTATAATTCGCGAGTGTGCCACATTTTTACACCATTATAGGCTACTGTATCAAAGGAAATTAATTTCGACTTTTGTTAAGGGAAGCCGAAATCGAAGGAAATTTTATATTTTTTGTCGGATATCTTGAATAATACGGGAATAATTTTACTTGCAACTACTTTTTTTTGGTTTGGGGTTTGAAATGTATCGTCAATTTATTTATTTGTTTCTATAGAAGTTCGATCAGGATTCTATGCATATACCAGATAACCACGTTCAATTTATTACAAAACCACGAAATGTTTTGAAAAGCTGGCTCCTTTATGTCATTAAACAATGTTTACTTGTGCGGATGAATACACTTCAGTTGACAGCTTCATGGTGACTGGAACTCTTTTTTTAAATGGACTATGTGAAGTTGCTGATTGGGTGTCGCCCATGGGAGCTTGAAGATGCGGTCGAAGGGAGGGGGGTTGAGGTAAATTCATTGTTAAAACAAATGAAGAAAGGGTAACGTAAACGAAACACATATCGACAGGAAAACGTGTTTAAAAATATTAAAAGCGATTTATTTTACAGGAGACGATCAGATATATGTGTATCTATTCAGCACATTACGCTTCCAGTCGCTAGCCAGCGAGCTATACGACGCGACGACTAAAAGTAAAGCTGACACCTACACCGGCATAAAATCACACTTTAACAGAAAATGTGTGTGTGCAGACTCTGCCCTCACCGCTTGCGATTATGCACTTGCGACGTATTATAATGAATACAAGTTAACTACCTAGCCAACCAACTAAATGGAATGTTTAAAAAATATATGGATAATTCGAAACAGTTTTTTAATTGAGACAACATATGTAAGGCAAGGTTGTTGCAACGTCAAATTTGTACCACTTAAGTTATGCAATACAAATTTTCTTGCTATCGTCAAAAGAGGAATGTACATTAGTTTATAGTTATTTGAAATTTAATTACGCCAAAGAATGTAGAAATAAATAATATTCTGCGTATTAAAACATGGGTGAAAAACACTTTTAATAGGGGCGCTTTTCCCAGTCTTCTCTCAGCATTACCCACATAATATCACGTGAGCACGTAACGCACGACAAGCAGTTAGAAAACATTTACTAAAACTCGAACGGTGGTTGTAACAAACTGGACGCTTACAACGGCCTCTTAACGTCTGTTAACTAATCTTCAATTCTTCATGAACCAATGTAGGCTATTTATTTAGGTCTCAGATTTCGCACATCTTATTTGTGTTAATATTAAAAAGAATGTCATTTTCAAAAATACTGTAATTTCACGAAGACCTTCGGTTACTTATAAACACGGGTTGGAACTTTTTACGTATTCGTCAGTTTGTAAATGCTTTTTACGAACAATTACAAATACGTTTGCACGTAATAGCAGCGATCTTGTTCCGCTAAGTGATTTGTCACAAAGAGACTAGGAGGCTTCAGAGTTGATGGTTAATGAATAATCTACTTATTCCACTGCAGAGGCGGGGCAAAGCGCGTATCATAGACATACTATCTATGGGAAGGGGGGCTGCTGACGTGGCAGGACACGTGTGGTGCTCGGTTTATTGTCTTGAGCTTTTCAACAGGTTTTTGAAGTGTGACGCTATTGAGTAGTTTCCGTTAATAGCTTTGACACTGTCATTAATTAAGAAAATATGTATGTAACATGTAATCTGAGAAATCGAGGTTTTACTATAATTTTAAACCTACAAAGATTAAACATCTTAGGAAATAGCTAACATCTAGTTAACTAATACAAATTTAAAAACTGCCATCAGTGACTCCAACTCCTAGTAATTACTTGCACTTCGCCATTACATTGGTCTTTACATTCGATTTGTTCAATAAAATATTGACTTAAAAAAAAAAATTCAAACAATTGTCATTATATTAAGTACCAATTAAATGGTATACCTACAGAGGTGGGGAAGGGAGTTGTACAACATTTATACTAACAAAAATATTTATTGAGGGAACAATGTTTAGCTAGCAAGGTATGGACTGCAGCACACCAACTAGGGAAGATCCCAATTCGTACGGACAGGAATTCAACTTGTATGCTGCTAAACACAAAGTGACTGTAGCAGCCTACAACACAAAAGATGCTTTTACACAATGATCGAGCATAGTATAAACTCTGCAACATTGCTGTGATTCATTCATGAATAGAGCAAAGAAGGTTTAAGACAGATTCAGATTTGGTGGTGGGCTCAGTACTCCTCTCCCTCCTCATCCCCTTCCACCGAGTCTGTGCCCACCTCCTCATAATCCTTTTCCAAGGCTGCCAGGTCCTCTCTTGCTTCCGAGAACTCCCCTTCTTCCATTCCCTCACCTACATACCAATGGACGAAGGCACGCTTGGCATACATGAGGTCAAACTTATGGTCAAGGCGGGCCCAGGCCTCAGCGATAGCTGTAGTATTGCTCAGCATGCATACAGCTCTCTGGACCTTGGCCAGGTCTCCACCAGGCACCACAGTAGGGGGCTGGTAATTGATGCCCACCTGCAAAAAATGGGATAGAGATTAATTTGTGGTCAGGAGATAAGATTAAATGGATAAACCTATCTGAGTAAAGGCTTTCAATCATGCTCACCTTGAACCCAGTAGGGCACCAGTCCACAAACTGGATGGATCGCTTAGTCTTGATATTGGCAATGGCTGCATTCACATTCTTGGGTACCACGTCACCACGGTACAGCATACAGCAAGCCATGTACTTGCCATGTCGGGGGTCACACTTCACCATCTGATTGGCAGGCTCGAAACAGGCATTGGTGATCTCAGAGACAGACAATTGCTCGTGATAGGCTTTCTCAGCAGATATTATTGGCGAGTATGTGACCAACGGAAAGTGAATCCGGGGATAGGGGACCAAGTTGGTTTGGAACTCTGTGAGGTCTACATTCAAGGCCCCATCAAAGCGCAGAGAGGCAGTGATAGAGGATACTATCTGTCCAATGAGCCGATTGAGATTGGTATAGGATGGGCGCTCGATATCCAGGTTCCGGCGACATATGTCATAGATAGCCTCATTGTCGACCATGAAGGCACAATCAGAATGCTCCAGGGTGGTGTGTGTAGTCAGGATGGAGTTGTAGGGC
This sequence comes from Hiodon tergisus, assembly GCA_025775045.1. Classification (NCBI taxonomy): domain Eukaryota; kingdom Metazoa; phylum Chordata; class Actinopteri; order Hiodontiformes; family Hiodontidae; genus Hiodon; species Hiodon tergisus. The sequence goes on from JAOVYW010000101.1 coordinate 5,960,575, forward strand.
TCTACCACCGCTGTGGACACCTGGGGAGCTGGGTATATGGCAAATTCCAGCTTGGACTTCTTTCCATAGTCCACAGAAAGGCGTTCCATTAGCAAGGAGGTAAAACCAGAGCCTGTGCCACCACCAAAGCTGTGGAAGATGAGGAAGCCCTGGAGACCTGTGCATTGGTCAGTCTGAAAGACAAAGAATTTGGCTTAAACCTCAGACATGGGTATATAGACATGGTTTATAAAGCTTGGCCAGTTAAGGATTTCAGTGGCATTTAGAGAGCCTGAAATCTAACTTCATTGAAATGTCTTGTTAATGTATAAAAAAAAACTATACGATTAAAAACTCTCAGCCAGTCACTACACTTGACAGTTAGTGATGTGGCTAATGAAGATGGAAATGGGCACTACCTGCATCAAGTGGTGCACATACCAGTTTACGAACACGTTCCAAGACCGTATCAATAAGTTCCTTGCCGACAGTGTAGTGGCCGCGTGCATAGTTGTTGGCTGCATCCTCCTTCCCAGAGATGAGCTGCTCCGGGTGGAAAAGCTGCCGATATGTTCCAGACCTAACCTCATCTGGAACGGCGAACATACATTACACTTCAATTTGACATCTTGTTTCAAAGCCGTCAAGCGCCTCTAACCAAGTTTTCAGATAAATTGTTTCGAGTCTACCTTTTAATCAATAAGTTGCAAAATTATGAGTAATGCACACACTTTAAAAATGGAGGCTAGAGTGAATGAAATATTAGAGACCACAAAACCACTGTCATTTTCAAAGTTCAAGCGATAAATCATTTATCATGCAATATCTTATGCGCCTACCTACCAATGACCGCAGGTTCAAGGTCCACAAAGACTGCACGGGGCACGTGTTTCCCAGAACCCGTTTCACTGAAGAACGTGTTAAAGGAGTCATCTCCACCTCCAATGGTTTTGTCACTGGGCATATTGCCATCGGGCTGGATGCCATGCTCCAAGCAGTACAGCTCCCAGCATGCATTGCCGATCTGCACTCCTGCTTGACCCACATGGATGGAAATGCACTCACGCTATAAGAGGAGGAGAAAGATGGTTAAAGCTGGTCACTTCACAAATACTCAAAACCCCACATCTCAATATGAGAGATGGTGTTGAAGGATAGACTGGTAACACGTGGAGTGGTTTGTATGAATGAGCACATAAACTATTTTTCAGAATACAATACACAACTCTTCATCTTTCCCATTCATTAATGTCCTACTATTCAGTCTACCCGTATAGGCCTATTAGTTTTCTATACTAATCAAATATCTACATTCAATAGATTCAATTCAAATAACCATTTAGACTACGTTATATTTTAACTACAATATAGACATCATCAATTTTGATACACTTTCGACCCTGAAGTGCAAATCCATGCCAGTGGACATAACAGACTCGACATCTTTCTCAAAAAGACCGGATTACATTTCTTTGAAGGTTTAATATGTCTTTTCATTGAAAAAAAGTTCAGATTAATAAGGCGAGAGAGATAACAGAGCTGCTTCTACAGCCTTACATTTACATTTTAATCATTAAGTAGAAGCTCTTGACCAGAGCGACGCACAAAAGATCCAGAGTACATAGGGGGCCAGCCGATTGTCTTCCATTAACTTCCCCCTTGTGCAAAAATATAGGAAATTACTACAAAAGAACAATATAAGCGGGCGTCACAAAAATCTCAGTAACCTGAGGATATCTATTTCAACTCCTTTACTAATAAACGGAATTAACCTACCGGTAATCAATGGTTTACAATATATTACTTTTTAAAACGAAAACTACATTTCAAACCATCCATCAAGGAAACGTCAACTAAAAGCCCATTGTATGACTAATCTATGCACTGAGATTTCGCAGCAAAGCATATCTATCAATCTTGAACAGAGATACCAGAGATATCTAATGTGACTTTACCCAAAATCAACATTTTAACTTTGGCGCCTTTTTAACAGGAATTCTAATTGCACACAAAAGTTTTGAATTATGAAAATTAACTTACCATGTTCTCTTTGATAATAGCTACCCGACTTAAAGCTTTTAAAATAGTTTTAAGAAACTTCTAGTTTAAAAAAAAATTTGTTTTAGTTCAGCGCTCCGTTGACCTAAGACGCGCAACGTGTCTCCGCCAACACAGCAATGTCGAAATACAGCGCTGTCATGTATTTTTATAGCGCTGTCAGGATTCTGCCTTTTAAACAATACAATTGGTTGAAGTCGGAGGAGGAAGAATGTACGGGATTTCTTATTGGTGCAGCGTTTAAAATCAAAAATATACTACTTTACTTGTGAAGTTTGTTTAATTGTTTAGACTTACAGAATACGTTCGCCAAATGTATATTCTACGCTTTGTTATTTGTGGAATTCAGCTGTATACTCATATAGACATAGTAAAATGAGTTGGGATCTTTGGCCCAAAGACCCAAAAAAAAAAAAAAAATATGGGAGAAAAATATCAAAAACGCTCTATGAATAGGCACCTTTTAAAATGTATTTGGCCGTAACTCTACTGGGAATCATGTAGAATTTCGCCAGATTTTCAATTGATTAATCTCCATTATTATTTAATGTAGCAATTTCGGCTAAAATAAATCTCCTAATCACTTAAAACACGCAGAGCGTCATCTGTACCATGATACTCGTCACTAAATACATTAAGTATAGGTGAACGTTATGTGTAGGCTATTGTAGTGTAAAACTAAATTTGCATATAAACAGTTGTCATTACACAACGGTAGCTTATATGCCAACAATAAGCTCTAGTAAAGGTTTACATTTTTTTTTTTTTATTATTAACGGAAACGAATAAAGTAACGTTGAGGTTTTGAGCAATCAGTTCAGTTGATAAATGTAAATAAATAGGTGCTTCTAGCCTCTGTGTGGGTGCCAGTGTACTTAACCCCATAATGTAAATTATATAATATGCAAAACAAATCAAAATCACTTTTTGTATGACCTACCTAGGAAATTACAGAACATTTCTACAACAAATAAAGAACTTCATAAATTTACACATAAATTCCAAACATGAACCTTACTGTCTCATTAAGAGCTAATACTGATTGGTTCAAATGTTGGGTCCGTCATGAACCACCCCAACCGTAGTTCGAAATACTATCAACCGAACCTAGATCAGAGCCTGAAATATTGTGGGTCATAGGCAATAGCCAATCTTGTTAAATACAGATAAGAGATCCAGGATAACATTCCATGCATTTCAGGTCACCATGACATCAGAGCTGCCAATTAACACCACATATGTAAATAGAATCTTTCCTTCAGTTAGTAGTTTCTGGAAGAATTCCATGTAATGTAATTACAGCCTTGAACTGGGTACTACATGATGTCCTACATCAACGCAAACTGGCTTATGGGTCTAAATTGAAAAACCTGAATGTATCGAACCACTGCTAAAAAAGAAAACTGTAGGAAAGCGGTAAGTGGTACTAGCCTGATAAGGGCACCATAAGGTGAATCACCTTCGACTCCATGCTTGTCTGTGATAAGATTTCCATCACTGACCCTTTCAGGAAAAGTGGGCTTTGAGACAGGACTTGAAAATGATGCAAACGGTCTCTCCGAAATGCAACATTATTACTTAAACAAAGCTGAGCATTCTGTAATACTTTTACAGAAAAGAAACGATTTATCTTTTTAAAAACATCTTACTGTGCAACACACTAGCATAAAAAAACTAAAAACAAAAATAGTTCACTCGTTTTATTGTGTATTCCAGCGCAGATGATACATACTGAAGGCGATGGGTGAGAAGGAGAAGCTACTGAATCCTTACAACTGGAGCACTGAGGTCATAGGGACTCAGCAGCTTTGTGTTAGATATTGTATTAGCAACAAAGCAGCACCAACCTCACCAAACTTTTTTTTTTAAATTACAGAGACCACCTTATAAGCAAAATCCTCAGTCATGTTTTCTGATGATCTGAATGAGATGGTTCTGAAATAGATGTTATCAATATTCAATTATGTTATTAGCCTATAGTCAATTCTGATACTTAGATCACTTTGAAGTTTCAAACAGGAGAAATTAAGACAAGAAAAAAAAGGTTCTTCCATTTTCTAAGACAGTGTCAGTAAATTTTTTACAGTGACAAAATACGGCACAAACAAAAGCTAAAGAGAAGGCAACCAGTTATCAGAAAATTAGTCAGAAATGTTCTCTGCTCAGTGTCATTTCAGCAATGGGAATAGGGGTATATAAAGATAATTAAATACAGGCATCCCTTAGGTGTTTGGCCCCACCATCACCCTCTTTGGTCCTGCTCACTGGTCTGTCAGCAGGTCCTTAGGCATGGCTGACTCTCTCCAGTGCTACGTAGAAGCTCTTCTTATCATCCAGTGAGTGCCAACCGATTGGCCCTATTTCACAGTCTGCACAAATCAGGTACTTGACCTTGCCCACATCCTTGGTGAAGCCCACATTCTCAAAAGTGTACATGTCGTCCACCAGCCAGTGTGCAGTCAACTTATCCCCATCCACAGTGCCCTCTGCCTGCGTGATGCCATCTGAGGCAGACTTCTTTCTCATGGAGGGGAGAAACAGCTGATAATGGTAGACAGAAAAAGAAAGATTTTTACAGGCACACTGTGGCCATGACACAACCACACACATTTCTTAATAATAATTTGAATATGTGAAAAAAATATTATACAGAACACGTGCTTTACATTAATAACGGACATCGACATCGGACTCCTATTACTTGGTAATAGGAAATAACCACACCATGGCGAAATGCCTTACGGGTGTTTTTGATCATTTATTTTATTAATCCGTTGAAATTATTTTTGCATCATTTAAACCAATAAACACCAACTATAAGGGGCATTATGGGAAGACTTCATTTTCTTAAAAGGATCCCCGCAACAACGCTACCACTATTCAGACAAATGTTAAGTCGTCCCCTCATGTCCTTAAACCTCAGAAAACGTTATGCAATCATTCTTATATGTTCAAATGATGAAACCATAGCCCTCAAATGCTAAGAGGACTTATATCACACACAGTTTATTTAATAGAATGTAGAGTTTTCACACAAAAAATAGGTAACGTACCTCCTTTTCTGAATATAGCGCCATACCCGGACACAAGACCTTGGATCCACACCGCTGGCATAAAACCGATTTTATATTTTTTCCTTCATCTGATACCAACTTGGACCGGTCTGCACAACCCTGTTCACTGTCCTGCATTTTGATATATCAAGTAGATGTACCTCCAATAAAACACTGCTTGGAACCTCAAAACACTGCTTGGAGTCTGTACTGTGAAACACTTAACAATTGGCTTTACAATTAGCTAGCAAGTGCGCGGTGTTTGCTTGAGTAAAACCCAGATCAAACTAGCTTGTAGAGAAGCCCACCCTGAACAATATATTTTAGACAAAAATTCTAAAGCACATCTTACAAAATAGCAATTTTTGTTTTTGTTAGAATATTATGTTCGACTTCCCTAATTCAGGCCGAAGGTGGACCAGTTTTAAGTGCACTCCGCAGAGAAACAAAATCAGGGCGAATGTTGGTTCCCCTATAATAAGAATAATCAACGTGGAAGCGATGTTATTAAACAATTATTAGGCTTAAGTAGAATTGCAGGTGTTATTATATAAAAATGTGTGATAAACCATTCTTTCAATATAATGTAGTTCAAAAAGGCCACTCTGCAGTGTTAATAATTATTTTACTGGCGAACGACTCATTCCGCAAAGATTGAACACTATGTTCTGGATTTCTCATATTCGAATTTCATCGTATGGTTGTGTTCCAATATGCGAAGTTTGCTATTTCAAATCCTGCTCTAATAACCTTCCGCAAATATGTAGTGGGCATAACCCACCTCCCTTATGTATTCTCGCATACTTGGGAGGACTGAAATCGATATACATGTCTTGATGCATACATACACTATACGGACAAAAGTATTGGGCCACACCTCTTAATCATTTAATTCAGGTGTTTCATTCAGTCCCATAGCCACAGGTGTATAAAATCAAGCACCTAGCCATACACTCCATTTGTGAAAGAATGGATCGTTCTAAAGAGCTCACTGAATTTGAGTGTGGTACTGTAATAGGATAACACCGTTGCGACAGGTCAGTTAGTGAGATTTCTTCCCTCCTAGATATTCCACGATCAACTGTAAGTGGTATTATTACAAAGTAGAAGCGTTTAGGAACCACAGCAACTCAGCTACGAAGTGGCAGACCATGGAAAGTTACAGAACGGGGTCGCCGAGTGTTGAGGCGCATAGTGCGTAAAAGTCGCCAACGCTCTGCTGACTCAATAACGGCAGAGTTCCAAACCTCCTCTGGCATTAACATCAGCACAAAAACTGTGCGCCAGGGACTTCATGGCATGGGTTTCCATGGCCGACCAGCTGTATGCAAGCCGTACATCACCAAGCACAATGCCAAGCGTTGGATGGAGTGGTGTAAAGCACGCCGCCACTGGACTCTGGAGCAGTGGAA
>JAOVYW010000101.1:5977137-5991606 GCA_025775045.1 Hiodon tergisus
GTGTTAGGGCATTCTGGACTTTGATGTTTAGTTATAGGGTTAGGGTTGGTGTTAGGGAATGCCAGACTTGGATGGTGGGTTGGAGTTAGTGTTAGGGTTGGTGTTAGAGCATTCTGGACTTTGATGGTGGGTTATAGGGTTATGGTTGGTGTTGTTGGTCATGTTGGACTTCGATGGTTGGTTAGTGTTGGGGTTAGAGTTTGTTAGGGCATGCTGGACTTCGATGGTGGGTTAGTGTTGGGGTTAGGTCATGTAGGACTTTGATGGTTGGTTAGTGTTGGGGTTAGGGTTTTTGTTAGGGCATGCTGGACTTTGATGGTGGGTTAGTGTTAAACTTCCTGTTTATTTCCCATTCACATTTATTTCTAGAATTCCTCAAGATGATGGAAAACGTGCAGTAAAACAGGGACTCATGGACATTCCTCTGCCCCACGACCCCTGCCGACCCCTGAGCCACTCAGCCCTCTCCTGCTCTTCTCCACCAGTAACACCCGTAACTTTCTGCCACTGCCCCCCACCCCCCTACCTCACCCTCACTCCTAATCTAGACAGGATTCAGCCTCTTTGACTGACAGACAGCTTGATGGGGGTTCTATTTCATTTGACTCCCAATCGCCTTCGTGATTACTAAGATGCATCCGGGACGGACAGCTGTTTGTGGCCTAGAGACCGGGCTGGCAGGTGCAGTTCACTGCACTGCCACAGAGGGCGCACTTTGAGAGCACACCTGCACCCTAACACATTTAACTGCCAAACTTCGGTCTAGCTCAGCAGTTTGACATTGTTGCTTCTCAGACTACATCCAGTCTGGCATGGAAGACTGCGCACCAAAGCTTGCAAGGAAATAAAAGAATAATTTTAAAAACTGGCTTGCGTTTGGTTGGTTTGACGTTTAAACAGTCTGTACGTTGATTGAGGAAATTAATAAAATTCTATTTTTTTTCCCTTTTTCCACTCTTTTTTGACCCCAAAAGAACTACCTTTTTTATTTGCTCCAACTAATAGTGATCTACGAAAACTAAGTACTGTAACAGATGGGTTGTGAATTAATTTTAAAGTGGTCTATAGTTTTTAAACGACAACATGAAAACCACAGGTCCTGCCACCACTCCAGCATTAAATTTTTTTTATTGTTCCAAAAGTTGTCAACTTGTATCTTGGCTATGCAAAAAATTTAAAAATGACATACCATTTAATTGTGAATTTAAATTAAATTAAATTTTTTAACTTTTAAACCGTCAAATTAAAAGGTTCAGTTCCTCCTGTGCTGGGTTCCTCCCCAAATAGGTGAGGAATATGTAACCAAACTTAACAGCCCTGGGTGGGAACTGGGAATTTGAGAAGAGGGAAATGGTGCGGAGTTCTGGGAAGTTCTGGCTGGTGCGGTGCTTCCTGAGTGGGAACACTGGGAGTGCTGTATACCGGCCCATTCCAACCACGGTGAACGGGAAAAAACAACCTCAAAGGTAAACGGTCATTTACGTTAATTAACGTTTTCCACCATAGCACATTTCCTAGGTCAGCTGTACAGCATGTTGAGAAAATAAACCGAGAGCCCCGTCCCCACGCTCAACTGAACAAATCTCTCGTGGTACATTCCTTGGACAGTTAAAGACATCACAAGGAAAATGTTGACATGCTCACTTCTGATGAGTATATGTGTGTCTAAGCGAGAGAGCGCAAATGTCTTTGTGAGTATATCTGTAATTTAATAATAAATAATATTTAAATTACTGTGTAATAATACGCAGTATAAACCATAAAACAATCAAACTATTCATCTTTGACAACAATTCAACTTGTACGTGTTGCCACCTGGTGGCCATGAAGAGACATGATTCAAGGACTGGGGGCTTAGAAACTGGGCTTATTAAGGAGAGGTTGTAATTGTATTTCTAAAAATAGTAGGAGGTTTACAAGCACAAAAAACATCTATATGTGCACATCTAACACACAACTCTCCCTCCCATACAAACTTCAGCTGGAAGTCAAGTAGGGGGAGAAATGGCGTGATGGAAACAAACTTTAAAGGCCTTTAGCTATAGTAAGACCCCCCACCCAGGCCAAATAAAAGCCCAAACCACACTCACAGATCTCGGATGGGTGGTGTTTATTAGGTTTTCAAAGCCTTAGAAAGGCAAACGCCAAAGATATCACATTATGTCATTGTTCTTTTGTTTATTTACAGTATATCAGACTATAAAGGAAAACACAAAACCTTTAAAAAAATATTCTATTTCTGTTGAAAGGAGCTACAACACCACAATGAGTGACACATCCACTTTAAAGCAGAGACAATGGAATTTAAGGCAACAGGTAACAACACTATATGCTTTACATTTAATATCTTAAATAACTTTTTAAATGATGAGTCTTAAATATTTTGCTAAAATTAAGCTATTCTATTTGTCATTTAAGCTATCTAGTACACATGGTGGTTTGTCAGCGAGTGTTAGTTCTTGAACCTCGAACATATCGTCCACGCGCACACGGGGAGCCTGACTGCTAAGCAGCCAAGGCACAGACTGTGCTTCTGGGGTAGTGCATACACAACGTTCACATGCACATGGGGAACATGGGGCACAGACAGTGTGTGTCAGCCAGGGGAGCCCAAGGCACAGACACAGGAACCCCGAGCCGGTAACAAAATAATAGTTGCAATTACTTGCAATTATTCAACACGTCCGATCTTCATTATTCTTTAATGTAATTTGAGACATACGTTGCATTAAGCAAATTAGAAATTAGACCAATTTATATTCTACTAAATCTCGTTTACAGCAATCAACTGGAGAATTTAAAATGGCGACCACAAGTCCAATTAACCAATCAATCAATCCTAAATATTTAAAAAACCTGGCTGGTAAATAAAAACTAAAAAAGAGCTCACAGGCGAGTCTCCAGGCTTGGGGTTACAAACGAAACGTGACACAAACAATCAGCTAACAAGAAATCCTGACTCGCAGCAGGACTTGGAAGTTACAGGAACGTGGCTACAGGAACGTGGCTACAGGAACATGGCTACAGGAACGTGGCTACAGGAACGTGGCTAAACTTGATCTGGACTTCCCCGCACATCACCCACTAATCAGCACCTCTCACCTGTGTGGGGAACAACGGCTACCCTTCGCCACAAAGCAGCAGCTCAGCTGGTCCCAGCTTCTATATCTTCATTAAAGGTCACCCTGCAGTGCAGAGCAGCAGTCCAAGGTCTTGCATATGATTCACTGGTCACTGCAAGCAATGAAACTGTCTAGACAGGCCAGAAACAGCCATGTCTTACTGAGCCGTTTTGTTGGCCGTTCCAATGAGCAAGGATGTCGCTGAAGTAGTTTCCTTTAAAAATTAGGACATATAAGTAAATATCTTTTTATTAAAAAGAAAATAATACTTATTAGAATTGTTTCAATCAATGAATACTACAAAAAAAAAAAAAAAAGCAAGCTACAGAATGAGGACACAATGAACACGGATGACAACTGGTACCGTGGAATAGCTTGGAATAGCGTAGACCGCAGGTAGCCTGGAATAGCGTGGAGCGCCGGTAGCCTGGAATAGCGTGTAATAGCGTGGAGCGCCAGTAGCCTGGAATAGCCTGGAATGGCGTGTAATAGCGTGGAGCTCAGGTAGCCTGGAATAGCGTGTAATAGCGTGGAGCGCCGGTAGCCTGGAATAGCGTGTAATAGCGTGGAGCGCCGGTAGCCTGGAATAGCGTGTAATAGCGTAGAGCGCCGGTAGCCTGGAATAGCGTGTAATAGCGTGGAGCTCAGGTAGCCTGGAATAGCGTGTAAAAGCGTGGAGCGCCGGTAGCCTGGAATACACTCCTGCCTTACTTGCAGCGGTGCCCCTCCCACGTAGGCCTGGAAAACCTCCTGCCCAAGCCTGAGCAAAAGGTAAACACTACGCTGTATACCTGTACTACTCCAGAACTGGGAAAGTCAGATCGTTAAATAACGAGCAAACACAAAAAAACTCCTGGGCACACAATGCTTATCACCATCTTTGCTAGACAGACGAACAGAATAAAGAATTAAACCCCCTACATTTTGTGGACTACTACATTTTGGCTTTGAGCTGTCAGTCGAAGGAAGGATTGAGCTTGTTAGATGGAATGCTTCAGAGTTAAAAGCCCTTGCACACCAAGAACGATTTATTCGCGCGACAAACTCGCACGTCAGAAACAAAAAACTAATGTATTCTCTGTGACTGCTTGCACACTGAGCTGATCCGTCACTTAGAAAATAACAACTTAGCAAAAAAAAAAAATCAGACCAATAATATTCATTGATATATGACGTGATGGCCCCTCTCATTAGATGACCATGGCCAGAGCTGGCAGCTAGCGCAAAGTCACTAACCCCACTTCATGTAGTACAGTCTACCCCAGATCAGAAGTTATTACGGTTTATGTTATCATAACCTGTGCAAAACTTTCTAAAAAAACTATAAATTAACGGTTAAGTGGGCTTACTTGTTCTGTGTACCCTGCTATCATGTTGAAAAGTAAATGTGCATAGCCTAGCCTAACTCATATGGTACAGTTTCATAGCTTATAATGACATGATCTCCTCTCCAAACTGTGACGCATCCAAAATTCCCACTTTTTCCTCTTCTTTAAACTCACTAAAAGAACCTAATCGTCATCGCTACCTGCGTCCACGTTACTTTTTATTATCTACTTCTCCCTCGGCGTACAAAGGCCTCGGAAGTCCTACTCGATCAGACCCAGCTCTGTCCTGACTTAATTTACACACAATGCAGTCTGCACCGTCCTGAAATAACGCAACTCTATCACTAGATGGATTCTGAATCAAATAAATTTATAAATAAGAAATGAGGAGTTCCAACAGCAAATCAAACATTTTTAATACCATATATTTGTCTTCCTAATTTGTTAAATATGATACCAAGCTCAACCCGACTCTCCCGTCCCCTCTGTCCTGCAGATGTAGGGAGTGTTGCAGTGCCTTAGGTACTGAAAATTTGCCATTAGCTTCTTCATAAGACTCTACTAGCTCTAACACTGCCTTCCATACTCCCATAAGCAAATACAATAAAATATACTTGACACATTAAAAAGTCAAATAAATTCAAAAAATGATTTAAGCATTTTTAAAGGGGAGTCGGCTAGGTAAGGGTAGTGCGATGGTGATAACAGAGAATCCTCCCTTTGCGCATGCCAGGGTTGCCGATGGCGACCTGATGCAATGGCTGGGCGTGTCCGTCAGTGCCCTGGGAGGTGGGACAAATGCAAATGAGTTTTTTTGTTCCCCCCCCCCCCCTCCTCCTCCTTTCTTTCTTCTCCAAGATCTAATTTAGTCTGTGTTGGAGAACCATCAGCTGGTGGGGCTCTCAGTGGCGTTTCTTGGCGATGAGAGCCCAGCCAAGCAGCACTCCTGTGACCAGGGTCACACTGATGAGCAGCCATCGTTTCAGAGTCTCCTGGGCCCGGCGACTCCCGGCCGCGGCATCATTTCCAAATATCTCTGCAAAGCGATCCTGTGGAGACAGAGATGGGTAAACACACACGTGTGCACGCACGCACAGACACACACACACAGACACACAAAATCAATGGTTTTCAGCCCAAGCTAGTTAAGTCCACATGCCGCCCTTCCAGACACCTGGGAAAAGGGACACACAATCTGACAAGTAGGGACACCATTTCATCCCGTTCGGATAAAACCAGCTGGTTTTGCTGTGATCCACAGTGGAAAAAAAATGATGCGCCCATGCTCCAAGACTAAAGACCTCAGCCATGCTAACACATCTTGCAGCTACTTTCCCACAAAACCCTGAGGCAGATCTGCCTCTTGATTGGGTCCTCATCTCCATGTACAATACAGCGATATCATCCTGCCCCTCGGAATCCAAAGCAGGAAGAAACCGTTACACTCAGCAGCAGAACCGCTCAATTCGCAGAGGCTGCCTCTGACTCCCACGTCCGTGTAGCGTAGTTCATGACAAGAGCGAACACTGTGCATGCTCTATGGGTAGACAACGCAAGATTAGCACCACAAGCCACGCCATTGAAAACAATAGGAAGTCAGACTTCTACGCATCCATATTTAAAGTTTTTACAGCCATTAGATTTAACTAGTGGGTGTTTAAATCTGCTTTAAAACGGCCTCCTGGGGGAAACAGCATGAGATCTGAGGAGGTGCCAGGTCTTGAGAACAATCCTGTAGGGCTGTCTTGGAAAAATGTTAAACCGGTTTTACTTAGAGCCAACAGCTGGTGATGAAGGTGGAGGGAACAGAGTGGCTTTTCGGGGACATCACGGGGCGGGGAGGTAATAATTCCTACACTTAGTTTTTAAAGCCTGGTATGTCGCAAAGGGCTTATATTTAAAAATTCCTATTGCTATGACCAGAAGACTCTCTGCCAACTCATTAGAAATTATGGGCAGGGAGACGTAAACATATCACTATTCATAAATTCAACATCCATATCAATGAATGAAAAGCACTGACTGAATGTGAAGGCACACATGTCAAATCTCAGCAAGATAACCTGGTCTTTCAATCACACACAGAAAAAACAGCAAAACAAACACCGCGGCAGAACCAGCACTGGTGGACCAACGTTCCTGAGTGCACATACCTTTATCCATGCAGACCCGCAGACCCAATGATCCACTGGAGTTTTAGGCCCGCTGCACCAAGCTACAACTACCTTACTACAATTACTTCTCAGCGACCCTGAAATGACCCGTACGTGATACAGATCTCTCAGTGGCCCTGATAACACGCTGTGAATTTACCTTGCTGCCTTTCCTAAATCCCTTTAAAGTGGATCTCTAATTTAGGTGACTGTTCTGGGGTGTGTCTGTGTACACACACTAATAATGCAAAGCTGAAAACTACAGAAAGACCTCTATCCCATTACTCCTGACATGTATACAACATGTCCAACTGCATGGCGGGACAAGCAGCACCATTCAGGCCAACTCTGCTACCTAAACGTAACAAATTCCCCTCCTGAATATTGCAATTCCACAACTGTCATGTGACGTTACATCAACCTAAAGGAGGCTGGAAAAAAGATTTTTCATGGCAGGAGTGACCTAGTTCCAGGACGCTTCCTCCTTCCCAGGACTCGGCTCGCCCTGAGAGACAGGGAAGCAGCATGGGAGATGGCGACACATGAATAGCTGGTGACCTCATTTTCTGGGTGCTCAGAATCGTGCCGCAACCAGCTTTCTGCCTTACCTTGGCCTTTTATTCAAGCAGCAGACTATCCGCAACAAGACGCCAGTTTCAGAGGGTCAGAGAAGTCCAACTTCAGGAACAGAGCAACAGTGCCACAAGCAGGTACATAGACAAGCGGAGGATTAAGGGGAATATTCACCAAATCATGAATAACCGAATGCATACTGTGAGACCGGTTATGGGATGGGTTTCCAGCAACCCAAAATAAGTCTGTGAGTAACAGTCAATCCTCCAAGTCAGTATACGCCACGGAGTGAGAGAGTCATACTCAACCAGCACAAATGCCTCTAGACACAACACAGCACACAGAGTCACAGTCCCCACTTTTCTGTGTTCACAGCACTGCGGTGCGTTGGAGTGGGCACTCCTGAAGAACGCACCATGCACCACGCGCAGACAGTGCGTCACTTCCGGCTGAAGGGAGAGTGCGATTCACTCGGAGGAAGGGTGGCTTTCCTTCCGGACAGCATTTGTTCGGAGATCTCCAGAATGTCAGAAAGGGTCAATCTACAAAATCAACAAAAACCTAAAATACTCAGAAGTCTTGGACTGAAGATCACCACTGGCCGGCCTGCCCTGGATTTCATGCAATTCAGCGGGTTGAACACTGGTTTACGAATTTGGCTATTTGTTGAGGGGTCAAGTCCCAAGGAGATTATCGCCGTTGTACTGGTTCCTTGAGATCTACAGTGCCTTTCAGTTTTGGGGATGGCTCTGAATAGCTTTCTGATTCACACCTGGAAACACCAGGCAAGATCATTTCTAAGACCTCTCTCCACCAACTACGGTGGGACCACAGACCTCTCTCGATGTTAACTACACCAGAAACACAGCTTTTGTCTTCCCTGTGTTATAAAAAGGCCTTTCTGTGAGCCCGATGCCCTATGGGCACTATCGTTTCCTCAGGAAGTCACTGCAGAGCCGGCTGAACGCCAAGTTGTGTCATTTGATCCAGAATAGGTTTCCTGCTGGGGGGAGGAGCAGAAACCCAGTCGGGATCACCTGTCCTGGCTCTCTTCATTGGCAGAACGAGGGCGAGCGGGCTCTCTGCCCCACACCCACACTCACCCCTCTCTTACTCACCCATCCTCCCTGGGCCTGGATCCAAGGCTGAATGTGGTTGTCCAGGTAGACAGTCATCCAGTCCATGATGCGAGCCACCAGCGAGCTCATTTCCTTCTCCACGCACTCCACGCACAGCGCCCCTCCGAAGGCGAAGAGGCCCACCACGCGCCCCCAGTTCACACCGTCCCGGAAAACCTCGTTCATCACGCTCTCGAAGCTCTGGTAGGCGGTGGCGGGCGTGATATGCAGCTGGGAGGAGAGGTCGCTGAAGGCGCGCCGGTAGCGGAGCTCAAACTCGTTGGCCGAATCTCGCAGGGCCTCCTTCACAGCCTGCAGCCCCCGCCAAGGCTGTGCCCTGTCCAGTGACCCATTGACGTGAGCCGCCTCGTCCTGACCTCCCTCAGTCCTCCCACTGCCCCCCTCCAGCCCGCAGTGACTGAAAGAATAGTTCTTTTGGGTGAGTTTGTAGCCAATGTAGAACTCCACCAGCTCTCTGTTGCTGTACGACATGATTCACTCTCTTTATCCCACCAACTCTTTCGCTCACTCTCTGCCCTCCCCAGCAGGAGTCCGGACTTCTCCTGCGTCGGTTCACGCCACAGGCGTCATGCTCTTCCTTCCCCACAAGAGGGCGTCTCAGCGGCACAGCAGCTAAAGTGGCTTTAGCACTAAGAGTCAAAGACAGAGGAAAACAAAACTGTTAGGTCTGGAGGGAAGGCTTAGCTTGGACTTTGTAAGGAGGAATTCAAATTCTTCAAAGGAATCTAAAGTGATGGATAAGGTATTTCAATGCACAGAAAAGTGGTACCGCTTCCTGACTGTTACCAGCAATAACAATTTACGCCGGAGTAGAAAAACTATGAAAACTATGAACCATTGGGTAATGGTGGAACAGCTGGTCCCACATGGCTGAAAAACCCATTTGGCTCTAATTGGCTCAGACAAAGTAGGCCTAATTGATGTGATTAAAACCCTGCCCCCTTTCCTGATAAGTGCATGTACAATAACGTGCATCACCAGAAGAATAGCAGAAAATAACATTTGGAGTTTTGCACAACACTATGAGTCAAATCACTAGAGAGTTAGTAATGCAACGCAGGCTAATTACGCACAAACAATGCAACATAGGCTAATTACACGCAAACAATGCAGCGCAGGCTAATTACGCACAAACAATGCAGCGCAAGCATCTGAATAGAAGGTTCTGGTTTAAACCCTACATTGCACCGTAGTTAGAAACTCAGCAGTCCAAAATCTAATTATGTTCTCTGGAATGAGAAATCCTTTTGTTTTTAAGGCTATAAAAGTATATTAGCACAGAAAGAAGGCTAGTCACCAATGTATTCACTTGGTAGTATTTTCACATGTAATTGCAGATGCACCAAATCTTTTTTTTTTTTTTTAAGCTAGACCACCTACATTCGAGAAAAAGCCTTTAAGTAATCACATCAACGATCATATCTGCAGAGTCAATCCTTCCCAGATATCTCAAGAATCCTGCTCTGTTTTCGGTCCAGAGAGTCACAGGTATTCAAAAAAGAAACGCGATGAAAATCAAACTTGTACTTTTTATCTGCCAACGGATCAAGCAAATGTTCGTGGGAACTAAGCAAGTAAAACAAGGCCACAGGTAAACGGCAGGGGGAATTCACTAGAACCGGCAGCCGTGCAGACATTAGGCCACTGACGTTTTACAGTACAGCACACAACGTGGGCGATTCACAATTGGGTACATCGAAATGATTGTCAATTAACCTCATCTTTGTGTAGAGGCCTTGTGTTTCAGCCTGCTGCTGAAACTGAGAAACCCAGCATGCAACTCACCAATTAGAACAGAGTGAATAGTAGGACCTGATTTCAGTCCAAAACAAAAACAAACAGTTTGGGCAAAAATATTTTCACAATGCAAAGGTGAGGGTGAGGGAGAAATCAAAGAAGGGGGGCCACACCAAATAACAACAACCGCCACTAGAGGACTCGGAAAACGCAGAAACATTGTATACATATTTCTGTATACTCGGTGTGTAACAGCAGTTTGGGCCAAAAGGGCCAGTTATCCAAGACCCGTTATTTTTCCAACACATTTCTTATATTTATTTATAAAAAATTTATATTATTTATATTTAAATATAAAACGGAGTTTAATAGAAAGGTTGCTCTCCCACAAACAGCTATTTAAAAAAACAAAAACAGAATACGATTATAAAATACTGTTGCCAATTAATTTAATCTGTAAACATAACGAATGAGAATAAGCCATTGACGGTGAAAGCCAGATAAATAACGTGCTTATCTACCCATCTTGAGCGACATCGTAAGTTAGGTAAACAAATCCGCTTCATTAATTACCGTTGCTCAATATCAGTGAACTCTTTCATGCGTACTTCATACGCGCTATTCGGTTTACAAGCGTGCTAAGTCTGCAGTTTGCTTTCACCAACAGAGACTAAAAGAAGGCGAGGAAAAGAAAATTAAAAGCGTCGTAGGAAAATGTTATGCGTGTTTTCAATTAGGCCATGCCTTCCTTGCTGGCGATAGGATGTTAAAACAGTGCCTTGCGCCCCCCACTCCAAACCCTCCCGTACAGGACGCAAAAGAAGCGCACAAAACCTACAAATGTATTAATCCAGAACGGGCCGTAATTATGTTTACGTGCGTAGGAGAGCAGATGTCGAAACGCCGTCTACATATTGACGTACAGTTATCTTGCAAAATTCTAAACGACTAAATCGAATGTACGTTAGTTACGTCGTATATTCACAATTTTTTTTTTACTTGATCCATGGGCAGGTGTGCCTATTTACAGGATACGTTGTTAGCTAGCTAGTTAGTTAGGTCGGACAAATTGATTTCGAGCGCTCAATCGTTAGCTAGTAAAACAATAAAATTAAACTAAGTTCAATAATATTTCATCTGACTAAACAACAAGGTATACAATGCGTCCGTAGCTGTATTTATTTTTTATTTAGAAGCGAACAATTCCTACATGGAATCCATGTTATCCACGAACAATTCCCCACGTAGCTGGCCGCTTCTGGTAAATCTAGCAAAAATATGACAGCTACATATGCTAACAATAATATTAAAATAGATGGCTATTAGCGCTTCCATAATTGACTAGCGCCTGCATTGTGAACACAATTAATACTTACATTAACAACTCAGAATTTCAGCCATGTTGCAGTTTTTCTAACACACGGTAATCCCAGATGAGCCCGTGTAGTCAATATCCAAAACCCACGACTCTCCTGCTGCAGTTGCAAGGTTTACTATGCGCGCCTACCATTGGCTCTCTTCGTTTGACGTATTTAGGACGGTTCGCCTTCTTTCAACGAATATATACCGATCAAACGAATAAAAGACGGAAATGTTTCTGCTTTTACTTTGTTATTTGGATCACATGAGAAGGGACATAACTATTTTTACTGCGAGTAAACATGCCGTTATTATAGAGTCCGACTTAGTTTAGTATGGACCTATTTTGTATAGCTAGGTAGCTAACATCAAATTTGCTTCTCATCAATACTAATTAGCAGATCTCTATATTATAGTCATGTAAATACGTGGTATTTCGCACATAAATTCAAATAAAACAGCACAGTGATCCCAACACAACTGTTATTATACGTTCTGACGTCCATGTAGGTTTTAAAAAACAACAACGCCGTCTATTGTTTCATTTAAACTAGTTACGTTACCAACTCATTTGAAATTAGTTACCAAATCATGGTTGTCCATTTTTTCAGAAACGAAAAATTAAACGCACGTTCACAGATTGCTTTGGTTGGGGGAATCCTCTGTCCACAGAAACAAACGGAGATGGATTTGGACTTTAAAAATCTCTGTTATGACCACAAGAAAGAACAAAAAAAACAACAATTGTCAACAGCACCACCACAACCTACTTAGGTCCTAACTGCTACTCCGTCTTGGGTTCTTCAAATATTGTTTGTTCCCTTCAAATATTGTTTGTTCCCAAGAGAAACGACACAAACCCGGACTATAAAAATATATTTTAAATAATATGGAGGTAATAATCCTCGAGGAAACATGGAGCCGTGTAGATGCTTGGTCTCTGTGCCCTGATGGATACCGATAATTTACCCTCCCTAAAAAGCCTACACATCAAATGTGTCAGGGACCCTGGGGGCATAATTGGGTGGTACAAAGAGGAACTTAAAAACACTGCCTCACACAATCCAATCCTAACCTGACACATCCCGTCGCACAAAATTTAGACTCAGACATTAATCATTTCCAATCCCTGGGCTCTGTGCTGTGTGGAGATCTCAATGCCAGGGCTAACAGAAAGGTTGACTAGAGCCACACAGAGGAGGAGAACAGCAATGTGATTGGAAAACAAATCTCAGAGTGAAAAACGAGTGAAATCAGGTCTGGCATATCTATAAAGGCCTGGGTCTGTACATTGTTAATGGCAGGATCAGCGGGGGTTCCTGAGGTCAGTTCTGACCATGTTTACACCCTAAATGAAAGAAACATGTCCTCCAAAAAAATTATGGAAACCTTTTTTCTTGTTTTGTAGATAAAACATTTGATTCAATTAGGCATATAGGTCTATTTCTTAGAATGGTGTAGAAAGTAAACTTCATGGCATCATTGAGTCCGTGTACACTGAAAATAAATGTGGTGTGAAAATTGGAAACCAAAGAACAGGACTTTTCACCCAAGAAGTAGAACAGGTTTGCAACACTCTGTAAACCTGGACAATTGGTACAGCCACAATTATCTGGGCCTTACAATCACCAAACAGGATTGTCTAATGAACACAACCAATCCTTCTGTATGTTACTGAAATTCAGGATCACCTTATGAGCTACGCCTATAATAAATAGAATCAAAGCCCCATAGAAGAGTTAGAAGGTTCAGGGTTGAAATAGGCCGGTTCCCCTTACTCCACTCTATTCAGAAATTAGCCATAAAAGTACTGGGTCTGTATATAGTAGGCTGATCAACATCCTACCACCTAACTGCACTGAGGAGCTGCACACATTGTTTTGTGTGCGAAACAAAACAAAAAAATTGCCCAAAAAATAAAACAAACCTATAAAGCACCTTTGACTAATAAAATTGGAACACAATAATTTCCAGTTCAATCCAGCCCTGAAAAAATGCCCCCAGCAGAACATCTAATCAGGGTCTAAAACACAAAACACAGACCGAGCCTGACTAACCAGCTGCCAGAAAAAAAAACCTGGATTGCCAAAAAAAGAGAGAGGCTGTGCTGACATTGTGAGCGGGAAGAGGTTGAGGTAGAAATGCACCTCAGTGCTACACTGTATAAGCAAATCAGGGACACGTACTTCCCTAAACAGGAGAAGCCCACCACTTCAGCTCCAGTTCTGTAAGGAGAGAAGAAGAAGATAACAGGGCTACCTGTCCAGGATGAAGCTGCCTGCCACCCTCAGAGACACAGAAAGACATATGGAGATCCTGGAGCACGGGGACTAGACACCAGGAAAGGGGAGGATTATTGTTGTATTGTATTGTCAGTACCGTTTTGTAATAAGGTTCAATATTGAATTGCTTTGAAAAACTTTGAATTTGAGAGCGAGAGAAACACACTCACATTTACCAATAAACGTTAATCTCTCTCCATCCCAAGGTAGACATTGATGCGATACTACTAAAGCTTTAATTATATTTAATGGTTTATGTTTTATATTACATAGAGCACGCTTATTACGTGAATCTAGGCACTGTACAGAACCGTACTACACATTATAGCCACAGGGTGGAGCTATTTGCAATTCTGTATCTCAAAGAAGGCAGAGTCATAGTGAGTTTTTCAAATGCATTTGTTTATTTAATCTAGTTTACCTTAATTAAAAATGAATATTTACACACACAATATAAATACAATCGGCCATTGTAGGGTATTATCTGATTTACAATTTGCATTTATAAAAATATATGCAATAAATTGTCCAAAAATATATTTATGAAAATATTTTCTATGATTTCAGTATGTTGCATTTACTAGCAGACTGGATACCTTAAATTTTACATATTAAGTATATAATTTGAACCATTGGACATACAAACATCTGAAATACTAATGAGTACAATACCAATTTCTCAGTGACTGGAACACATACCCCTCAGGTCCAGAGTCCAGTGCTCTAACCACTACTCCACACAGATACCCTCAGGTCCAGAGTCCAGTGCTCTAACC
>JAOVYW010000101.1:6035524-6090501 GCA_025775045.1 Hiodon tergisus
CATGCTTGACTGTAGGCAAGGCACACTTGTCTTTGTACTCCTCACCTGGTTGCCGCCACACACGCTTGACACCATCTGAACCAAATAAGTGTACCTTGGTCTCATCAGACCCCAGGAGTTCCAGTATGTATGTGTGTATGTATATGTATATATGTATATATGTGTGTATATATGTATATATGTGTGTGTGTGTATATATATATATATATATATATATATATAGTACACTATATGGACAAAATTATTGGGCCAAACCTCGTAATCATTGAATTCAGGTGTTTAATTCAGTCCCATTGCCACAGGTGTAAATCAAGCACCTAGCCATGCAGTCTGCCTTTACAAACATTTCTGAAACAACTGGTTGTTCTAAAGAGCTCACTGAATTTGAGCGTGGTACTATAATACGATGCCACTGTTGCAACAAGTCAGTTTGTGAAATTTCTTCCCTCCTAGATATTCCACGATCAACTTCAAGTGGTATTATTGCAAAGTGGAAGCGTTTAGGAACCACAGGCACTCAGCCACGAAGTGGCAGACCACGTAAAGTTACAGAGCGGGGTCGCTGAGGCACATAGAACCATCCATAGTTACAATACAACTTCACGCTCTCGCGCCTGTTTGTCAATCGACTGCTTGAATTTAGATAGAGCTTTTCTGATTGAATAAGCGTGAATGATGGAGAAAGCTGCTAAAGGGCTTTTAAATGGCAAGTTTTACAAAACCCTTACAGATGGACCCAGATGTAAAACTCTCTGATTTACCACTACCTAAAACTGAGTTCTGAAATAGGGGGCCAAACTGGGGCGGGTATTGGGGTTTAGATTTATGGGGTCTCCCCTGTGGGGGAGAAATGTCCACAGGTATATGAGAGAAGCGAGAAGAAAGGTAAAACAAGGTTGACACAATTTGGACCTCCGTGACTCGGCACATACACTGCACACTACGGTGCAAAAGTCTTTGGTCACCCAAAAAGTTTAAAGCTATTAACCTGAGCATTAATTAATTTGAATTACTATAAATACACACTAATACAATACATACAGTTCTTGATGAACAGTACTTAGATGTCACTTTCTTGAGGGACAGAAGAAACTCCAGTGGAGTGCTTGCTAAGCTTCTGGCAGAGTCCTCTGGTACCAAAATGCACACTTGTCTTGTTGCAGCTATGAAACTATCCTTGCGAATAGGCAACAAGCAGATTGCCGTACGTGGAAGTCCATAAAGCATAGAATGACAACCAGTGGCAGAAAGTCTTTCGGAGCTATGAGTCCAAATGTGACATTCTTGGTTCACAACGACGCCAGTATGCCAGAAGAAGAGTTGGCAAGAAGTACATTAATGCCTGTCTGCAGCCTTCTGTGAAACAGTGGAGGCTCTCAAACAATCTGCAAACAAAATTAAGACTTTGACGCGTCAGTTATAAATTTCCCCAAATGGAGTTAATTTTGGGCGTGAGCTCAGAGAAGGTTATAGTATCCTCTAATTAGTTTGTGAATTAATTCATAAAAACAATGCACAAAAAAATTATTTTATTTGTAATTCCAAACTGTCATTGCTTTCAAGTTTTTGCAAATGACGGACATATCAGATATTCCGATTCTCAAATATGTTGTAATAAACATATATCATCAGGTTATAATACTTGTGTGATGCTAGTATTGATGACAAAAAGTTCAGAGAGGCTAATCGAAAGCCAAACATGTACTGTACGCAACATCAGCAGAATAGCAGTGGTTTGTCAGGATTCGCATCATTTACTAGATGTCTTATTGTTGTATTTCGGTCACTGGTTTATTGCACCACGCTGTCCTTTTCATCAGTACATGCCCAACCAGCCTCTAAAATATAGTATCAAATTATGGGCAGCCTGTGATGCCAAATCATAAAGAAGAAGAAGAAGAAGAAGAAAAGGTAGAAACACAATAGGTTGCCTACGCAGCTTTGCTGCTTGGCCCACAAAAACAAGTCTGAATTTCCCAGCGAGCTTGTGTAGGTGCAGGGCAGAACTCCGCATTCCTCAAAAAATGCAACTATTGTTTCATACAGCCTAAAGAAAACCAAGAACGTTATTCTAATGACCACAATGCACAAAGATGCATCTCTGAGCGCAAGAGAGGACTTGAAGCCACAAATGATCCTGGATTATAATTCCATCTTCACATTATGTTAAACAGTAATATCAAAATGCCACCGTTTGTGAGAAAGAAAATGTTTAATAAACAGTTTCTATATCATATTCTCATATTTCTTCTTTTGTAGTCTCTGACAAGCCATAATAGTGGTTAACTGTTTAAGCCTGGCTCTTCTTCTTCTGTTTATTGGTAGATCGCACTTGTTGTGTGCATTACTGCCACCTGCTAACAGCTTGGATCAGAAAGTCAAAACTACTCTAGTCTATCCCTCCTCCCTCCCTGACTATAGTAGAACCGAAGGCACAGCCAGCGCTGCGTGTTCAGCTCCTCTGGCCTTACTCCCAGCTCCGTACAGTTCAGAGAAGGGGGAATAAGCACAACAATAAACCCAATAAACTTTTCTATAAACCCGTATATTTATATCCATACATCTCTTACATTCAGTTTATATCTTATATTCTACTTATCAGACCCGTATTTTCCAGGAATCGTAATATTGGAGAAATTGTATCCTTACCTAAGTCAGGATGTAATACAGTCTTCAGCGTTAATACTTGTTCTCCTATCCTTCTCATTTCCTCCTATAACAGTGCTCTTTCGTCATCACAATTCCTACAGTGATTAATCACATTTCACTGTTTCAGTCTGTCCACACCATTCACACAGCCCTGTTGGATCTTTAGGTATTTACTGCAATGTTGTACATACACCTGTATGCCCCAGCCTAATCTTGAGATTATATTCTCTTCCCTCCTATTTCTTCCTTTCCCAACTTCTGCTTGTATGCTGTGATATCTTTAATTGTGGAATAGACAACTCCTACTTGTCCTCCATTTGGATTTTTTGAAGCATCTGTGAATATCCATTCCATTTTTGAAACAGCTTATCCAGGTGAAGGTCGTGGGGCCGCACACACACAAACACACACAGCAATATAGCATGGCCAGTGAACCTATCCCACAAGTCTTTGGACAGCAGGAGGAAACCCAGGCAGACACGGGGATAACTTGTAAACTCTACAAAGACAGGAACCCAGACCCAGGACTCAAACTCACTGTGAGGCAGCAGCGCTAACCACCACTCCACCGTGTCGCCCATCTGTTAATATGCAAAAATTATTTCCGTATTTTAGCCAAATTTACTCCAGTACTCTTGTTACTTCCTGGACATCTTTACCCTTGTTTTTCCTGGCCTCCAATAATGTAAGATCCACCGCTGGTTGAGGAAGAAGCCACAAAGGAATTGTTGGCAGTATTACTCTTGGTGCATACTTGTAGGTATTCAGACCCATTTCATTAATCATCTCTTCAAATACCCACCCAAAACTATTATACTTAGTCACCCCCCCACTCCCAACATGACTCTTATATCTTCAGCGTTGGATGTGAAGCATCCTGACTTTTTAGGTTAGCCCAGTACACTGCCATCAGCTGCTGTCTTCTAATACAAAGAGGCATCTAACATCTTTTCCCCCCAACTCTTTTAAAGAGTATTTAGATTGTTGGCGCCTGAGTTTTGTTACCATTGTGGAACTCACACTAAGGTGTGCAAGGAGGTATTTAGGGGTGGGCGATGCAAGCCCCCATACAACAACCCTCGACCCCACCCCACGGTTGGTTGTCCATGATCTCCCTACTCGGCGGGATTTTCCTAGGTCTTTCCAAGGTTATTGCCAATACTCCAGGGGAAAAAAAATATAGTAATATTTTAAAGTTGCCTATATGATTAAATTAAAATATCTATATATCTATCATTCACGGACAGCAAGAGCTAACACTAATGTCCTTGATTGGAATGGGTGAGGCTACAGAGAATGATTGATGTTTTGTTCTTGCAAACAATTCAATTGGACTAAATCAAAATCAACAAAAAAGCACTTCAATAAAACTAAACACCACTCGAATAAATAACTACAATCACATTGTCATTCAATGTTGTCTTGTCTATTGTGGAAGAAAATTATAAGGAAGTAAAGTATATGCTGTGTGTATTCTCTAAGGTAATATCAAAATACCAATACAGTGAAAATGAAAGCCACAAAGCGTGAACAGTTAGGCTAGATAAGAGCACAGATGCACTGATATCCTTTAAGGAAGTATCAAATATGCAATCTAACCAATTATGTTTAAGTAAGACCAAGAGAAGCACAAAAATAATGGTGTAATAGATCAGCGGAGAATGACCGTACCAGGAGGAGTAAAGCGATAATGGTGTACTGGAAAAAGGGAACTGGAACAAGGCCAGTGGGTTTGGAGCAAGACCAAGTAAGGTGAGGATAAGAAATAATGGTGTATAGAAATAACAGGGTGAAATGTAAGGAAGGGTCTGAAATTAGGTTCAACAATAGGAGGTGTTGAGAAACAGCATTTAAAAAAAGGATGCACTGGGATGTAGAATAGTCTTGTCTTTTTTGGTTTTGTTGTAGTTGGTCTAGTCTTGTCTGTTTCTGTCTCTGTCTTTTTCGGGGTCTTGGTTTGTTTGTGCGAGTAGAACCAGCTCAGTTTTCTGTATGCTTTTGGATCCAAAGCAATAAACCTATTACATCAGACTTAATTAATTATTTGTTTTCATTGCATGGTGAAATTATCAAAGTGTGGAAGGGACACTTAGCCAACTGGACCAAGCTGAATTCTCCCACACTATAGACTCTGTGCACAAGCATAGTAATGTACTTCCGCTGTCGCCAGAAGTCGGGATATCAGTTTCTGGTTTACTTCCCATGTTCATCTGCATTGTCCAAAATGTCAATATTTACTAGATGTCTCCAAGATCTGCCTAAAATAAGCATCAGTGATGTCCCCTGATCCAACAAGCAGTGAAATTAAATGAAGAGAAATGGCTAAAATTGGCAGGTCAGTTTACCTTGCTAGTCCCCATTCAGTTACTGTTCATGTTATAAGCTTTATTACTTTATTATAACCAGGTGTTCCTGGGGATTCAGCTAAGGTCCTTCATCTTTAATGTAACTCACAATCTAATGAAAACAGTTATAGTAGGCAGGTAAGTTTACCTAGCCGCTCCCCTGAAATGTGATCTTATTCAAGTTTTCCTCACTTCAGTCATTTATTTAGGACGCAATCTTGTGTTAGGTATTAGGCTATCATGTTTCAAATAAAAATGCTTAGGGTACTTGATCTAATGTAGTTGGCATATTATACAACATACTCTGATCCAACATATAGAAATACATGATATTTGGTCTGTGATTATATAATATTAGATATAGAAAATATTTTTAAAACAAGATTGTTCTACAAAATGGTTAAACAGTGATCAAAATAAGATAAAGAGCCTATTCTGGAGGTGTTTCTCATTCAATTCCGTTTTATTGATATGATTAGTTTTTTGTAAAATTGATGACCTGTTTTGTTCTTTGATTAGTTTTCTTTGTCGTTTACTTTTTGTCTCCTTTACCTCCCACGTTGGGGCAGTTGAACTTTGGTAAAGGTGGATATAGGCTAATTCAAATTGTACGTAAAAAAACCGACTACTACTTTTGTAATCGTCATAAACCACCAAAAGGATTCGCTTCTTTTCCTTTTCTCATTTCCTTCCCTTTTCCACGCCCACTGATTAAAAAAAAATTAGCGTTAGTTAACCACGGGTTACTTTAAATAAGAGAGATCGTTAAACGGTTTCATGCCTTAGTCGGTGAGCTGCAATACGGAAATGCGATGTACTTTGAACCAACCGGATCGCAATATAGATGATTTTTAAATTTAAATTTTAAGTTTGTGGTTGTAAAACATGGACGCATTTCGCACTGCAGTGGTTTCAATTCTGGAACATTTTTAGCTGAAGAAAGGAAAAGGGAAAGGAAGGAAAAGACTCGGGGAAACCTAATTTGGAAATTTTCCCTGGAAACCTAAAGAAAATTTCGGGGCGTGCCTCTTCACAGCCAGCGGAGTACAACGAAACCGTGGGTCTGACTATTTTGGTTTCTAAGTCACAATGCACGTTTAATTAAAATATTCTTTAACAAGAATGCACACAATTCAATGGCTGAAATTGTAAAAGAACGTCTTTTCTAACCTGGCTCAGTGGGTTTGCAAATTTAGGGACCGACTGCATGCAACTTAATATTCAAGCTAATAATGAAGCGGAATTGTTTGAACTGTTACGCGGTTGTGTGCATAATAGTACTTCACTGTGGCTAATATTTACCGAACGTGCAAATTTTGTTGAACAGCAACAGTTATCTAGAATGTTGTTGGGCTGGCACCCACCTTTTTTGGTGCTTCATGCCCCACTAGTCCTTGAGACAGGAAGAGGTGTGAGTAAGGGTATCAATGTGTGAAAGACTGTATTCTTGGGAGATTGTGAAAAGCTTGTCACAACGGGGGTATTGTGTAGTTAAATTGTCATATAATTCCTTAATCTTACAAGGCTAGGGACAGAGATTGTCTTGCTACCTGAGAACGAAAAATGTGAAAATAACCCAGTCATCTGTGGCGCCAGAGAATTGTGATTGGGGCAGCTACAGGAAATGTTTTCGGGGGTGCTTAAGCCCATGCTAGCCCCTCCCTCCCGCTGCTACTGACCCCAGGTCAAATTTTTTAAACCAATGCTAGGTTAACTGCAGATGATCTACAAAAGCACTTTGCATAGAATGTTTGAGAAGTTGACAGCAAGTGGCACATTACGTGTTGCTTAAAGTCCAAGAAAGCAATCGTTACATACAACTAATTTTTGAAAGACTTTGATACAAAAGTATTAATTAGAAGAAATAATAGGAACGTACTGCCTAATAGCCAGTACAGGGAAATAATGTGAGTTGGAATGTATTCTATAAATGTCCTGAATGCAGTCAAATTCCATGATACATTATGTAGCCAAAAATAAGCTAGGCTCTGGATATTGAAATGTGTATGTTAAGATGAATTTGTGTACCTAAAAGGAGCATACATCTGTTGTGTTAGGGGAGGAGTGTTTTTCCACTTATATGGGTATATAAACCATCTGTTAAGGTCCAGTATTTCAAAGTCACGAGCTTCCCAGCTGTATTGGGAAATAAACTTTGGTTTATTTCATCGGTTGTCATGTGATCTCTGTATTGTCGCAACTATCCTGGTACCTACACCATGAAAATATCAACGACTCATACATTTTCTCAATGGCTTGATTATAGTGCTTGTGAATTTAACTGCAATGATCTCCAAACAGAAATTTTAAAATCTTGAATGCTTACAAGGGAATGAATCAACATTTTTATTTGTTTACATAAGTGTGTGTGTGTGTGCGCGCACGTGCATGTATGTATTGTTTTTTTTACTCATATCAACATAATTGTTATGTTAATATAGGGTTCTGGTACCGTGATGCTGAGGATACAGAGATCACACCACCACAGTTAAACCAAAGTTTATTTCCCAAAACGGCCATGGAAACTTTGAAATACTGGACGTCAACAGATGGTTTATATACCTAATATAACTCTTATCCCTTAAGGGTGCACGCGCGCACACACACACACACACACACACACACATACATATACACACTGTGATGAGCCAAAACATTATGTCCACTCTCAGGTGATCATCCCCTAAGAAGGGCACATACCAGCAACAGGCTCATCCATGCGGGAGGGCATCGATGCGGGAAGGTTATCCCGACTGGTCCAAACTGACAGAAGGTCTACTGTGGCACAGAAAGTCACAGAACAGTTTAATGATGGTTACGGGAGGAATATGAGTCAACACACAGTGCATCGCACCCTGCTGTGTAGCTGCAGACCAGTCAGTCCCCATGATGACCCCTGTCCACCGTCGAAAGGGCCTACAATGGGCACGTGAGCATCGGAAATTGATCTTGGCACAGTGGAATAAGGTTGCCTGGTCCGATGAATCCCGTTTTGTTTTAACATCACGTGGATGGCCATGTACGTGTGTGCCATTTACCTGAGGAAGTGATGGCACCAGGATGCACTGTGGGAATATGACAAGCCGGTGGAGGAAGTGTGATGCTCTGGGCAATGTTCTGCCTGGAAACCCTAGGTCCGGCCATTCATGTGGGCAATAATTTGACACGTTCTACCTACATACATCATACAACAAAATCGTTGCAGACCAGGTACACCGCTTCATGGCAATGGTATTCCCTGAATGCACTGGCCTCTTTCAGCAGGATAATGCACCCTGGCACACTGTACTCATTGTTCGGGAATGGTTTGAGGAACATGATGAAGAGTTCACGGTGTTGCCCTGGCCTCCGAATTCCCCAGATCTCAATCCAATTGAGCTTCTGTGCAAACTTTTTTTTTTTTTTTTTTTTTTTGTCTTCAGAGCCCAGAACAAGCTGCAAATGATCCGAAAGAAGCAGAGTCAGAGGGCCATTCGGGCCGACTTGACCCCAAAACCAAGGCTGGGTGCGTGCACATCTTGTGGTCACATGTTTACTACGCGTCCACAAATTTGGACAGCACAGGATAGTATGTGCTTGGTAGGATGCCATGTTGCTGGGTGGTTGCGATGCAAAGCTTTCTTACTGGTACTGGT
The DNA here is from genome assembly GCA_025775045.1 of Hiodon tergisus. Taxonomy (NCBI): domain Eukaryota; kingdom Metazoa; phylum Chordata; class Actinopteri; order Hiodontiformes; family Hiodontidae; genus Hiodon; species Hiodon tergisus. The sequence goes on from JAOVYW010000101.1 coordinate 6,044,154, forward strand.
TTAAGGTGGTGGGCTCTTTAGACCCTCTTTCTGTGGTCTAAAGACTAATTTGACTGTGCTGCAATCTGTTCAGCCAGTCTCGCACAGCCTTGACGTTTTTTCTCAAACTTCCACTTTCTCTCCTTGCGTGTCTCAGCTCGCGGAGGGTGGTCATAATCATCTCCTGTTCCTCGCCGGGATTAGGGTGCAGAAGACTGTCCGACCCCTGTTCCCCACTTATTTCTTTCTACTATAAACGGGCTATATCTGAGCCAACCTGTCCATTTCACAATCTCAATTAACAAATTGACCTTCATTCACACGACTGTGTTGGTTTGACACAACATTCAGAATGTTTCCAGGTCTTCTGAAAGGCCTGGTACTTTTTCACACACTACCTTTTTCACATGCTAATTCAAACCTGTCTAGTCTTTTATTTTATTTATTTTTTTGTGCTGCTTTGTAGAATATAGTATTTCTTTGAAGCACATCACAATTGGTTCTATTCTTAAATCATGGGGTTTAATACATAATACTTAAAGTTGATACTCTCAGAACCACAAAACATTATTAATTCATTTATGCAGTACATAGCAGGCATTCAGTGAGTTGGCAGGGGCTGTAGTTTTTCAGTGTTCTGGTGACGTCTCATGATAATTCTGAGAGTCACAGAAATTGTTTCTCAGATCGCATCTGCCTCATCCACCCTGGTTTCTACCGCAGTTTGAGAGCTGCGAGCAGCCTGCTTACTTCTTATCCACAGCTTAGCAATTGTACCTGGTTCTTAAATCATAAAATTGGGAGCGGGGCCCAGGCAGGGCAGAGGAGGGTCCACTTTCCTTAAAACTCTGGACGTACTTGTGAATGTTAGTTCTATCAAGTGTCTTTATGTTTAGCTCACAACTTGCGGGTATCATTATCACAATATACAAGAAAGACAAAAATTTAGTTTTTTTCATTAAACATGTTGTTCTCTCCTCTCCCGGTAGTCCCAGAGGCAGAAAGCCTGAGCCAGTCCTCGGATGTACTGTGGAACTACATGAAGAACAGCCAGAGAAGTGAGCCTGTTATTGGTTAGTTTCCTCTCTTCCAAATTTTCTCATTCAGTGGCTAATGTACCAATGTATGTGCATAAATAAAAACGATTTACCCCTACTGTGGTGAGATTTCAGCTCATGGTGTCAAATTAACTTGTGTAGTTCCTATTGCAGCTGTAAGTGGTGTTTAATGTAAGAACATTTTGTACTTTTTAGGACTGAGTGCCTTGGTTGAATGCCACACCGATGACCGCCCCCCTTACTATGTGTGTGAAGCCTGCTCTGTAAAGACATGCCAATCCTGCATCGTTGATCATATTATAAGCTGCGGACACAGATATCAATACATGGTGAGTGTGAAGTCATTGGATCTAGATATTGTTGCCAAGATCTTCTGTAATCATGCTTAACCCTTTAGACCCCAATAGAATTGTAGAACACTGCTGCAAATTACTGAGATGTTTTTGTGTGTTTGACACATACCAAACTGATGTAGTTCAGAACCAGAATAAGAAAATTACAAGTTTCTTTCGTATTAAAGACACAAATTCCTCTAATTTGATACCAAACATGGCAAGCTATCATTTGCATTTGTCTGTGTAGATCTGCACTAATTATAAAAACCAAGGTGATGCCATACTGTGATGCTACATTTTGATCTAGTGTGTGGTTGATCGAACGCGCTCTCCCTCACACACACACACACACACACACACACAGTTCTCATACAGCAACACTTCACATTTAGTAAGCTTCCAGCTTTTGCATTCATTCAATCTTGTGAAAACATTTCTGGTTCTGTAATATTTTCAAATTCAGCTTCATTTGCATGGAACTAATTGGCACTATATGACAGAACATAGAAAATGGAACTCTCGGGGTCAGTTGCAAAACAATTGTTTTGTAGTGGAAGGCATCGGTGATGCTGTATTTGAAAAATCTCCTTCATTGGAGTTTTGTTGCCCATCAGATTATATTGCTTGTATACTGACTGTCACTGTATGACTGTGACTGCTTATGAAATTTTGGATTTTGCTATCTTGCTGGGGACATTTTGTATGCAGATATTGGCTAGCTAGCTAATTATTATAGGTAAATTTCTCCAGGCAAGCCAGCTCTAACTGTAGCCACCACTGCACTCCAGCTGACTAATATAGCCAGCAAAGTTTGCCAGTTTTGTGGGCTACGTGAATAATCAGCACATCCAGTTAGCTAGCTAGAAGGCACTTGCTGGTAACTATCAATTTATACAGAACACCCAAACCCTAAAGGTCATACTAAATTTATGCTCTTCAGTAAAAGCCAAAAGACTCTTTGGCAGTGGATGGTGCACAACAAAGAGCCATAAGAAAAACCACTAAGGATGCAATGTTTTTAGAATGTAAGAAACTTATTTTTTACTACTGATTTTCAATCATCAATTTAGGTTAGGACTAGTAGGTTCTAGGGAACATCTCTCAGTAAGACTGGTCTCCACTAATATAATCCTCAGTCGGTAAAGAAATGTCTTCCACTTCCTAGGCAAGGTGTTAATCCTATGTGTGTGTATAATTTCCTTAGTCTTCCCACAAGATAAAATTTTCCACAATTCTAGTACCTGCAAGTATATATAAATATATTTGCGCAAGTCAAAGCAATAATAGTAGCGAACACTGTGGGCCAAGAACAATCAAAACCTCAACCTTACCCTATATGAAGCAGTTGTCTGAACAACAATTCTGTCTGCTCTAAGATCTCTTCTAACTTGCGCTAATTTATACTCTTTTACCATCTTAATTTTATTACATTTTTACAATTCTTTTTAAATTAAATTTTGTTCAGTACTTTACAACAATTTACTTTGATTTGGGCTGGTGGTTTCATTAGCTTGTCAGTTGAAATGTAGTGAATGGCACAGTAAACGGAATAGTCTTTTCTACTTCTTAATGTTGGTTTGTAATTTTATTCATCGTATGTTTAGCAGTTGAAGGAAGATCCCAACAAAATCTGGGATCAGGGTAAACTACATGTGACAGTCCTGAAACAAATCCAGCTGTGTGCAATTAACAAACCACTGTAAAATGTTATTATAAATGAAAACCGTTTAATAGTCAAGTGCATTTCTTTATTAATCAATGGGTAGTCTATCATATACCACTTCGGGTTTTTTAAAGATTAAAAAGAAAGTTATGATGGGAATGACTTTTTTTTTTTTTTTAAAGGAAAAACAAAGTATAACCAATCTTATCTTTATGAATTATTATTACATGAGGATACCTTTTTTTTTATTATTTAAACAGTGTTTATTCAATTTTAAATAAATATTGAATATGTAATTATCAATAGCCATCAATTCTCCTATTCTGAAGAAATTCACTACGCCCATTAAGTATGCCTGAATTGTTTTAGCTTGCATATACCAACAGATGGCAAAAAAGGGTTCAAATGGTTCATTGGCGTTAAATTCTACACTTAATACCTACTGTATTTACAGAGTAAATACTTTTGACTGGGCTGTTCGCCTTACTAATCTAATATCTCAATTTGGATAAGCTAATTGGGAGTCAATATTTGAGTATGGAACAGTCAATTATCATTGTTAGTTTTTTTGCTTTGCTTTAGTATCTTTGTTGGTATCAGTTCTTAAAAGTTACCTTTGAAGAATTTGAGCCTTTATTGGCTCCATAATGTTGACCCCGGTAAGCCATTACTGGTTCAAACTATTTTGAATTTGAGCAATATCGTCTGTGCTTATTAATAAGGTAACAAAAATGTCTTCCCCTCAAGTCAGTTGGAAAGGTTAGCACTTAAGTTGAAGACACCCATGATGGTTAACTTTTTAAGTTACTGCTTACTGTCATCATCATAGGTACATGAAATTAATTTAGTACATGGAAACAAAAAACATTCAGTTACTTGTAATTATGTCTGACCATTTTGTGTGTATTCCACACTTAGCTTGAATAGAACACTTGCTAACTTATTAGGAGTAGGCTATTTTATTTTGTATATGGAGCATGTACAGAACTTCATCGTGAGAGGTGGTATTTGGTTGGAGCTTTTATAAACTATTTTGGGTAGCGTTTGCTGCGTGGAGTATGCTAATCGGCAGTAAAGGCTGATTTACCTTTTTGACTGGTGCCACATAAGCAGTTTCAACGAGTCGCACACAACCGTAACAAAAAGTTATAGGTTAAGACTGCAACATGTTGTCCATCTCCGGAGATGCAAAAAGCTCTCCAAGTCACAAGCTGAAGTTCTTTCCTATGCGGAGTAGTGAGTGGAGAAATACAGGTTAACCTGCATGCGCTTTTTGTAATAAACTCGTTACGTTTTTTTGACTAGCTTCAGCTGAGAATTTATGAAACCGTTACCCTTGTGTTGGCAGAAATCACATCATCCCAACCACCTTTGTGACTGGAAGGAGAACCCAGATTTGGTGACGAGGGTGAGTGCCCTGCGCGAGATGGCATACCAGCTGGAGAAAGAGGAAGGCTTTGGAGATGCACAGGTAGGGCAAAACCTAATTCTGGCATTGTCTTATTGTCCGTCTTACTACTTTGGTCTTTGCCGCACTAGATCTCCCATAATCCTAAAAATAACTAAGCCTCTAATTGGTCAGGTTAAAGAAGAAATCTGGTTGAGCCTGCTGACTTAAGCTGTGACTTAAATACTTGCCATGAGTCTTTGAACAAATGTAGAAAATTGTTGGACTAGCAAAGACTGATTCAGTGTGAACACTCTAAATCACTCTGTTTGGTGATTTAATAGTTTTTGGTCATGAAGCTGTGATATCCATGGTTATCAGGTATATCTTTTTTGCCAGACTGAATTAAATGTCCCAGATTTTACGTTTGTTCCTTAGGTCGGTTTTTTAGAGGACAAGGGAGGCAATAACAATATTCATTATTTTATAGGTACTGGAGCTGGATGGGACTGAATACAAATACATGGTTTCAGGTACCATTGACGAGGGTGAGCTGTTTTGTATACTTTTTCAAATATCATATTTCCTCCATGGATTATCTCAAATTTACTGGCTCTGTATGGTACTGTTACCTGCCGAAGTCGGTAGACTTTCTTTTCTCTGTTGTACTACTTTGGGAGCGGCAGTGTGGTAATTCACACTGAGAAGGCATTTATTGACAATTCTTGATCCCCCCCATAGCCCTGAAGAAGATACAGATCTGTTGTAAGAAAAGAAACGAGCGAGACCTCGGACAGCTGGTGACTCCTACACCAACATTAGGTGTGTGTGTGTGTGCGTGCGCGTTATAGCTGGTGAACTGTCCCTGTATTGGAGTAAGGGTATCTGTAGTTTAGGAATAACATAATACTAAGCTAACACTTATATGTAGATAATCTTTTATTTTTTCAGTCCCTATCAAACAGGAAGCAGTTGAGAGCTGTCTGACTCCACCAAGACCCATCCCATACCTGAAAAGCACAGGGATGGCTAAAGGTATGTAGAGCTGCAAGAAGCATAGTTAAGCTATAGGTTGCCATGTACTCTTGGTTTTAGTTCTGACTCTGAAAACTATTTTTATGGTAAGATGGTCCTATTTGTGTCTCAAAAAAAAATATATATGTGTAGAAGTTGCGTTCAGCTAATATTATGCCGAGAATATTGAGAATTCTTCTTTTATAAGTTAATTTATATGGCCATTGGGTTTAAAAAAGGCAACTTTTTAAAAGGAATAAATATTTCTCTTTATGTACCCCAAAACATACTCCATCCAGGTTGTGGCATCAATATATATTTCATCCAGATCAGGTGTGAAAACAATCTTGGTCCTATCAGTTATTGTGAATCCCTCTGGCTGGCTTCCTAGCACCACAGTTATTTGTCATCATTTTCCAAAAAATTTCAAATAAATGTTTTGCCGCCATTTCAAAATAAGAAATTTTGAATTGACAATTTTTTCTCTTCTGAAAAATCATTATCACCTTGGTGTAAATATCTGATGACTGGATTTGATTCTATAAAAATTTGGCATTTTAAGTGGAGCGCAAGAATTGTGCGAATTGAATGCAAGTTGCATATTACAGCAAAAAAACACTAAGTATTCGTACAAAAATGATGTGCAAGAGGTCATGGTACAATTAACATGAAATGAATGTGCCTAATGTGCAGCAAAAAGGTGGCTGTTCTTTTCCATTGCTAAGATTTAGTTTTTTGTTACTACTTGAAGTCGAAACAGCAGAAATCCCTACCAGGGAATACAAGGTCCTGTGGAACTACCTCAACAGCAAGCTGAGAAGGCAACCAGTTGTTGGTACGTATGCAGAAGTAATGTGCTTCTTCTTGTCCTATGAATCGGGTACTTTGGCTCTTGGGGCTGTGTGAATGTGATGCAAGTCCAGTATTGTGTGCTGCCATCTGCAGGTTTGAGGACTATTGTTGAGTACCACATGGATAACCAGGCTCCCTACATCAGGTGTGAAACATGCGCGCAGAGGCTGCCTCCTGGATTCAACATTGGCCACCTCATCAGCACAGAGCACCGATATATGTACATTGTGAGTCGGAGAATTGTGTGAGGAAAAATTGGCATTTAATTTTAATTGGCCATGTTAGGTTCCATTGCTGATCTTCTGATTTGAGAGCAGTTCAGTCTTGTTTTTCTGAGCTGTGTCCAATTTAAACAGAATTTGGGGACTTTTTGTTTGGCTCAGCCAGTAACAATATTTGTCAGAGCCCAGGCTGTGATGATTCAGAGAAGTCAGTATTAAAACTTGTCCCTGACAACTGTGAACAGAAGCAACAGAACGATGGGATATAGTTGGCAGAATACAGTGAGAGGGTGCAAGTCGGTAAGGTTTTACTAAACGGTGACCAAGCTGCATGTCGACCGCTAGCAGGGTCATTGCTATCAGTGCCTGTCTGCCATTCAATGGACACTGCTTAGCCTGCAGTGTTTTAATTTAACCAATCCAGAGCTAACTTCTATAGTAGCATCTACGATTCCGAGCCTCTGCCAAGGAGTGGATGCTCATCGGCATCAATAAGATTCCAAAGCTATTTTTGGTTCGATAAATGTACAGAGGGGTGACAAATTAATGGAAAAACCAACATGAAGTGTGCCAGTAAGGTGTTGGGCCACCATGAGCTACTAGAATAGCTTCCATGCGCCTTGGCATAGATTCAATGGATCTCTGTAACTCTACTGGAGGGATGGAACACCTTTCTTTCTAAGATATTGTTTTGATGATGATGGTGGAAAGCGCTGTCCAAAATTCCCCTTAGGTATTCAGTTGGGTTGAGATCTGGTGACTGAAGGCCATAGCATATGATTCACATCATTTTCACACTCATCAGACCATTCAGTGCCCTGAGGATGGGGGCATTGTTATCCTGGAATAGACCACTCCCATCAGGCTAGAAATCTTTTACCATGTAGTAACGGTGGCGCATAACGGATCCTCTGGATCCCCTCAATAGTTTTTGACTCCATTCCTTTGCCTAAACTCCTGAGTGTAACCTGAAACTCAGCACAAAGAAGCACACACACCCCCAATCCCCCATGGCACTGATTGACAACAGCTGCCTTTTTTTTACATCTGTTGAATACATTTAAGCCTTATACAGCGTTGTTTTCCTGCCTTAGCAACATTCCTGTTCTTTTGTATTCCTGTTTTCCATCCTCGGGGAGACATTTGTGGTCAGTGACCTTCCCAAAAGACTTCTTTGCACCACATGTTTTTCTGTTTTTCATGCCCAGTATTTGTTTCCACTAATCCTGACCATCCTGTTTTTCTGCAACTCTTACATATTTGTCTGCTGCTTTCTTACGCACATATTTCATAATCTTAAAACTACCACCTTTATTTATTAATGTTTTCTTAATCATGCAAATTACTCTTACACATTAACCTTTGCTAATCGGCTCTAGATTTCAGAATTCCTACTTCAGTCTATCTTTTAGCATAATATTTGTACAAGTCCCCCTTTTGGTCTCCGTTAACTGAGATAACATGCACAACAGCGCTCTGGCTGTCTCATGGGAGCTCCTCTCCCTCTTGCACCCTGTTGGAATCCCCCTCGAGGGAACCCCTGTTGACGTGGTGGTGGCATATATGCAGGCTGCATATTAGGATGTTTAATAACTTATAATACTGAGATTTCAGACCGTTTACTCATTATGTGAGTGTTTACAAATCAGAAATTATTAAAAAGAATATAAAAATATATAATGATATTAAAAACAAACTCCCTGTACTGAGCTGCAGTTTAGTTGAATGTGATTTGTGCACCTGAAAATGTTTAGCTTGTAACAACATGGTAATGTTCTTAACATTCTTAACATCAATTTTGTTTCATTAGATTTTATAAATATCCATAATATCTCATTTGTCTCACTTCACGGGTATGCTAGCCCTCTACACAGAGTGTAGAGACCTACAGAAGAACATTTTGTCTAGCTTTAGTTAATGTTGTGGGGAACAATTGGCTTCCATTAGCTAACTGCTAGCTACAGTTTCTAAAACTTCTAAAATAATGTTTATGAATTCAGCATTTGGTGATGTATCCATTGAGTTCTTTAACATTAAGTTATTTTTCAAAATAAGTAGTGTATGTGTTGTGTAAACCATAGGAAACAATCCTGGCTAAATTTGTTGAAAAAAGAACCTAAAGTTGGTAACAAATCTGTGACGTTTGATGCCTTCTGGTAGCCTTGATTTGATCGCTACCCCTAAGCAACTGAACTTTTTTTTTCTGTGTTATGCCCATTAGAGAGAATTTGTCATGGTTGATAAGGTCATTTATCTATCGATATCAAGCCTGATGAAAATGAATAAAGATAAATTTATCAACGGTTCAATTTGGAACAATCTACTAAAAATATTTTTCAGGGCTTGACATGAAGTCTTTTTAGGCACTTGTTGAACTGATCTTTTACTTGGCCTACTCTGAAAGATGAAATCACTTGTCCGAAGATCAAAAATGGTCTCTTAACACAAATTTGTAGTCAATAAAAATAATGAATCCATGGGGTTTGACAGTGGTATACCATTTAATTGTTTAAAAATGCAATGTGCATAACAAAAATAAAGACTGGTAGCAACAGTGACATGTGCCACTTGATTCTGAACATTGCATAGCCCTAAATTCTGTTAGACCGGTTTCTGTTTATTAAAGATGCTTTATCAAAAATGATATTTGTCTGGTCAGGCAAGTTTACACAAAATTATACTTCTCTAATTGCAAAGTTGCTCCTAAATAGGTGGACAACTGTAATGTCAAGCCTTGATTTTAGAACAGGGGTGGGTAATCCTGGTCCTCAAGGACTGCAGTAGCTGCAGGTTTTCTATCTATATCTCAGTTAGCATCTCATGTTCAAAGGTGAGAGAATAATTGTAACCAAAATTATTTCAATTGAAGGAATTAAGAGAAAAAGTTGAACAAAGACCATGGTGTCTGCAGATCCTCAGACGCTATGTTTCCCCACCCCTGTGTTAGAAGTTGGAATGAGATAGCATTGTCTAGGGAGTTCACTGTCTATTATTCCAAAAATGTATCAACGAAGAAGCTTTGGAGGGATGAAACGTCAACACCAAGAAAGACAATTTAAGATGGGTCAAGCTATTGTGATGGAAGCAAATAACTAGCACAGGCAATGTGCTAGATGTTGCTTACAGTCTACTTTTAAAGGAGGAGGCCCAAAAAACGGACTTGGCAAAAGTGCAGTTACTACAAAACTCCACTTGTAACAATTGTTGGGAACCTGACTGCATGGAACAACTAATGAAGCACTTGGACCTCACTGCTGGCTCATCCTGAAGTCATGTTTTCCCAGGATCCTGAGGTCTTTTATTGGTTTGTGTATGCCCTGTTAAATGCCTTCAAATATTTGTGGTATGAGCTGTGATGACCTGAGGCAAGAGTTCAGGCTCCTCTATGGGACCTCTATTGATGACATGCTAGATATCTTAAAATATGTAAGGCATAACGCCATTTAACGTCTGTTAAATGTAATGGATGGCATACCTGTAAAATGCATCTTAACGTATGTCTGCCACAGATTTATAAATTTTGTTTTTATTTTGATACTCAGTATATGCCTCGGAATGCCTGCTGATTGCCTTGTAAAAGTATCAGTGGTGTGGCTGTAATTGCGTTTTAAAAATACCAGATCTCTTTTCATTTATATTGCCATGGTATCTGAAATGGCCTAAACAAAACAGTTTTGAATGCTACACTGTTTTACTTTACATTCTGCAATGGGGGGCTGGTCCATTGGTGAACTTTATTAGCAATAATTATACCGACCAGATTTTGGTAGGAATAATTATTTTAATCTATATGAAACAATGTTTGTTTATTAGACTAATGCTAGACGAGAAAGAGACCAGGTCATCAAGGACATTCACTTCTCTCAAAGTTATGCCCTCTCAAATCCCTTCTGATGGAATTTAAGACTCCTTGGAACCACAACTCTCAAGTTTACCGTGTCCACCACTTGTCTGCAGAAATTGAAGCACCCTGAACTTCTAAGAGGATGGAAGGAAAATCCTGATCTCGCTGAGCACCAGGATGCATTAATGGAAAAGTCTAAATTCCTGGAGCAGATGGAAGGATTGGGAGAAATTAAGGTAACATCAAGTCTTGATCTTTAAATCTCATTAATGTGCATCTGTTATTGCAAATGAGAACGTGGTCAGTGATTTAAAAAAAGATATATAATCATGAGTGTGAATTAAAATCAAACATTGTACTACTTCTACATTTATTGGTCATCCAATGCTGTTCTAGTTGACAAATCACTAATCGTATACTTGCTGATAGTTTGTGGGGTAGTTTGCAGCTTGACCAAACCTGTTTGTTTTAGCTCCCCTGTATTTCTGCTTGAATTTTTAGTTGGCTTTGGCAGCTTGGGCAGTGTTTATTGAACAAATTTACCTTATTTAACAAATATAGCAATACTCCTATTTTTTATTGGTATGATTAGGTGTCACTGTATACTTTCAAATATTTTTAGGAAATGAAAATTCAATTTAGCTGTACCACAATGTTTGGTTATTCTATAATGTATGACCATTAGGCTCCATGAACATGAAATTTAGAACGGTGGTTTAATGCAAAACGGTTGTCTTGCGACCGATGTCTTAATTCATTGGTTCTGTCACGCACGTGCGGAGTGTTCCTGCCGTGGCTCCTCATACTGAGAACATCTGTGGGGTAGATGCGTCCCACAGGCTCATTTTACTAAACAAAGCTGCGAGCAATTGTTTAAGACTGGCGGTAGGAAGAAAAGTCAACAGTGCTGCCTTTGTGTGTAAATATTTTTTAATGGCTTGAAGCGTGATTTCTTTTTTTTAATGCTCATTTCTTCATGTGTCCATAGGTGCTTGGGATAAACTACCCATTTTAATCACTTCTTTTAATCACAATCAAGATTTCAAGCATTGGTGCCTTGCCTATGAACCTGGAAACGGAAACATTGGCTTGCCCAAGCGCTGTGAGCGTTCTAAATTAATGATTAAAATAAATCCATAGTAATCCCAAACATTAAATTTGTGTTGGCAGTTGTCAGGCTGCGGCAATATTGAGTACTTGGCTGCCTTTTACATGCAATCTGAATAACTTGCTTTATGTTGACTAAAATTAAGTATGTCTGGCCTTTCAGAATTCAAATACACATCCTTAAACAAACATGGCCTCCTGCCAAGAGCAGGGCTTTGTTCTCTGTGTTGAATACCTTGACAGCTAAAAAGCGAAGTAGACTGGATCAGTTTGTTTCTCTATGCGAGTCATTTGACTCAGTCTTCTGAGACTACCATGTTAATACATTACATTGTGGGCACCTGCTTGTCAAACATTTCATTTCAAAATCATTGATAAGGAGTTGGTCCTCCTCCTTTGCTGCTGTAACAGCCCTCACTCTTCTAGTAAGGCTTTCCACTTGAAGTTAGAAAATTGCATACGGCACTTTCTATTCTGCCACATTAGTGGGGTCAGGCACTAATGTTAGGCAATTAGGCCTGGCTTGCAGTCTGCATTTCAATTCATCCCAAAGGTATTTGATGGGGTTGAGGTCAGGGCTCTGTGCAAGCTGGTCAAGTTCTTCCTTTGTGCTCTGGAGAATTTGTTGTGCTGAAAAAAAGGGCCTTCCCCAAACTATTGCCACAAAGTTGAAAGCACCGAATCGTCTAGAATCTTATTGTATGGTGTAGTGTTAAGATTTCCCTTTACTGGAACTAAGGGACCTAGCCCGAACCAAGGAAAACGGCCTCAGACAATTATTCCTGTTCATTTGGGAAAGGCGTGTTCTCCTGGCATCCACTAAACCCAGATTCACCTGTTGGATTTCTAGACAAGGCATGATTCTTCACACCAGAGAATGTGTTTCCACTGCTACTGAGTCCAATGGCGGCAAGCTTCACACCACTCTAGCGGATGCTTGCCATTGCGCATAGTAAACTTGATTTGTGTGCTGCTGCTCGGCCATGGAAACCCTTTTCATGAAGTTTTCGCCGAACAGTTCTGGTGTTGATTTTGCTTCATAGCTTGATAAACTTTGATAAATTGACTTGTTGGAACAGTGGTATCCTATGACAGTGCCTTGTTTAAAGTCACTGAACTCTTCAGTATGGGCTATTCTAATGCCAGTGTTTGCCAATGGAGATGTATGGCTTCTCGATTTCATACGCCTATTGGTAACGTGTGTGGCTTAAACGGCGGAATCCACTTATTTGAAGTGGTGTCTGCATACTTTTGTGGCTTTCCCGATATGGCAAAAGATGAAACTACAGCCCACTAACTACCACATCAAATATGGCCCACGTGAGCCCATAGGTGACGCTGCAGGCCATGTTCAAAGTGATGCCATTTCCAGCCCATTGGTCCAAAAATCTTCTCATGAACAATAGTTCCAATTGACTTGAAATCCGGTGGATATGTGTAGGAGACATGTCTTTGAATTTGTTACTTAACAAAAATTAATGCAATACAAAATGGCTGAAAGGTGCACATTTATGTAAATGTCCACATTGTCTAAATATCCATACGTTCAAAAAATATAATGCCATTCCCCCCCCCCCCCCCCAACCTAACAGGCTTCAAGATGACATCACTACTTTGCACAATTTCACCTTGATATGTCAAAAGATGAAAGAATTACAGTTTAGTTGCTACTGCCATGCTTTTGGGGGGTCAGGCCTGGGACCTATTGTATTTCTGTGTATGTAAAGCGTCTTTGTGACATGGAAACATGTGAAAAGTGCTTTATGAAAATAAATTGATTGTTTGATTTAATAGTTATTGGTAACGCTAAAATAATGCTTTACAAATCCGCTAGTCATAAAACCGATACTTTGTATGCATCTGTGTGATAAAAACTTTGAAAGCAACGGGAGGAATCCACCACTGCTGCTTGCAGCGAAATATATATATTTTTTAACGTTGCATTTGTGAAACGGCAATTCAGTAGTCATTTTGGTTAATTCAGCACAGTGAAACCTTCTGTAGAATACATTTTGTTCTATTTTCTGCAGCTAATGAAACTCCAAATACATCTAGAGATTCACTTGCCGGCCTGGAATTAAAATAACTTGTTTTGTTGTTGCCCAATTTGCTTGTGAACCAGGGGTATCGGCGAAAGAAAGCAGTCGCTTGACAAAAATGACAACAAAATATTGAATTCAGATGTTGTAGTTTGTGATTGTGAACTTACACTTTGTAAACAGATTGAGGCTTAATAGATTGTATACCATTAGCATATAAATCACAATAAAACTGTATTTAATACACTAATGCAGGACTAGTCTACAGCCAAGTCCCTTACATTTTCAGAGGGGTTGAATCATGTCAATGAGCTAGAGAGCAGAAATATTACAGCAAACCAGTATTACCTAGCGTTACCTTAACATACCTGTATCGTAAACTACAGGGCAATAATTATGATAAATAGTAAAATACGATGACGCTAGTTAGCTTTGATGTTAATAGACCACTGGGATGTTTAGCTAAGCATTTGTCAATTATCACATTCTGATTGTTTACCTTGTTGCTTTCTCAAAATTTTCGTCAAAAGTTAGTATGCTAAGTAATTTTGGTATGAGCATTGCGAGTGCTGCAAAAATTGAATAGCAGTTGGATGCAAGACATGTTTCCACTAGTTACAGTGGCAAGTCATATTATGAATCTTCTGAATGTGCCAGTCAGTTCTTGATTGGTGTTGGCAAATGAAAGAACAGGCATTGTTTGCAAGTGACATTGAGGAGACATTTTTATTCAAGGCCTTTGGAATAGTTATCTTTAGGCCAGCACAGGAACTCGCAGTAGCAAAGCAAATTTATCTGTGTAAGGTGAAGCTTTACAGGATGCTGCCACCCTGTATTTAGATCACGGATTGTTAGTTTCCAGTTCAGCGCTTCTGCAGAAATTGTTGTTTACACCAATTTTTTTCAATTTTTTCTTGCTAATGGCAAGAGGCATTTACTGCTCTTTCTGAAATGCAGCAATGGGCTGGATTCTGATGATTGATGCAATAGTTTGAAAAGGTGGTCTAGAAAGAAGAAATGTCTCAAATGCTTCAGCTAATTAACTTTCCAATAGAAAAACTTGAAATGCCCAAAAATGTGTGGTGCAAAGCTGACTAATGCTGTCCCATTTCTGATATAAGGAAATAAACCTAAACTGTCAGCAAACTGAGATGTACAACTCATTTAAGTTACGAGTGTCTGCAAAGCAATTAAGCAAAAATATAATACAGCGACCGTTAATACACATTTACCCACTGTAAATGTGCTCACTCTATTCGTACATGTTCACACACTGTAAATATACTTTCCCTTTACGTACAAGCTTACACATTGTAAATGTACTCGCTCTATACATACACGTTTACCCACTGTAAATATGCTCACTATATACATCCATGTTTAAGTTTATTGTCCATACATATATAGAGCCTATATGTAAAGTCCACTGCAAGTCCGAGGTATGTTGGTAGATGATGATAAAGGCAGAACTAATGTCAATGAATAGCATCCTGGCGTTGGTGTCCCTTTTCTCAAGATGCTCCAGTGTAAACAGTGGGGCCAGGGAGATGCCACATGCTCTGTAGGCAAACTGGTGTGGATCCAGTATATCTTGTATGATGGTGTTGATGTCACTAATTTCTCCAGACACTTCATGAAAACTGCAGGGAGTCCCACAGAGACGGGGCACCTTGGTTTTCTTGGGTATTGGCACTATCATAGTCGTCTTGAAGCACGTGGGGATGGCACTCTGTCAGTGAGGTATTGAAGATGTTCGTGAAGATAGGAGCCAGCAGTGTGACACAGCTTTTGATGAATCCGGGTGCTATGCCATCGGGTCCAGGTGCTTTGCGCGCATTCAGCTTCTTGATGGTCTGGTGCACCTCAGCGCTGGTTATTTGGAGAACCATGTTGTCATGTTTCCTGGGAGCTATGACTGCTGATTTGGTGTTGAGTGCATCAAACCTTGGATAGAAGATGTTCAGCTCATCCGGGAGTGTTTTGCCGGTGGTTTCCATATTTCTCCTTGTTAGTGATGGTCTTCAGACTCTGCCACATGCTCCTGGAGTTTGTGCTACTGTACTGTCTCTCAAGCCTGCCCCTGTAGTCCTTTTTAGCCAGTTTGATGCCCTTCTTCAGGGAGTATCTGCTTTGTTTGTAGAGCTCTGAATTACCTGACTTGAAAGCAACCCTCTTCTCCTTTAGTTTGATGGTAATGTCTCTTTTCATCCAGAGTCCGTACATCCTTACTCCGTGCCTTGTTTGTCATGAGACGCTATTGTTTTGTCCTGCCTGTGAACAGAGAAGCCTTCTGGAGTTGGCAACGTTGGGAATGTCTCCGTCCAGCCAGGATTCGGTACAGCAGAATTGAGAGTAGTGGCAGGCGGTTCGCTCGCTGCCTTAATTGAACAAGAATGCCGGCTCTCTTCTGCCTTTATCTGCCGTAGCGTGGAGCGAGGAGCCTGTCCATCTCTGGGCAGATAACCAGAGACTAGTTTTTGTTTTCCGTTAGATCTTAAATCCAGTTAAGTTTTGTGAGTGTATGTGACGGTTGGTCATAATCCTTGTTTGCACATGTTGACAACAGCTAACAAAGGTATACAAGGACTAAATATAAATGTTTTAGTAAAACAGAAGAAAAAAAAAAGAAACTAGCAGGATACGTCCGCCCTCTTACTAGGTACCAATGGTGCATACTAACTGTAAATATTTACAGTTTACCCACTGAAAATATGCTCACTCTGTGCATACATGTTAACTCACTGTAAATATGCTCACCACTCTATGCATACACGTTTACCCAGTTTCACAGTTCATGGATTAGCTCTTCTTTTAATGGCACATAATCACATACAGATCTGAGAATATTTCAAGGCATTTCTAGTCCAACTGTAGTCTTTGGAAACTCCTGTTTGTTTTTATAGAGTAATAAGAAGCCTAATATAGTCAAGTACAGTCCATTGATATTCAAACCCCCCTCCCCCTCTGTTTGGAAGGTAATGAAGATGGTAGAAGGTTGTCTCGAAGAGGTTGTACTACCAGCCAATGATAAAGGTAAGCCAGTAGTCGGCTTGTTCCTTCAATAATTTTTTCTGTTAATTTTTTCAATCTTCCTATTGAATTTTCCCGTTTTCCAGTCATTGTCAAACAGGAGGTAGTCCAGGGTCTAATTCCTAAGAAAACACCCACCCAGGATCCAAAAAGAACCAAGAAAAGTGAGTTGGCCCTTTGTGCCTTTAACATATCAATGCCTACAATTTAAACACAATAAATGTGCAAACGTGATCTGCAGATGCTAACTTTATTCATATCCGAATAAAAAAAATTTGTCTGACATGGCACCAAAAAACATATTCTTTAAGGTATCTATTGCAAGGGTTGAAATCCCAGCTCTCAGAGGACAGAGTTGGTCCTTTTTCGTACTCTTGTCCTGTTTCTCCTGTTATCACACCACTGAATGAGTAGCTAGAAAACTTTCAAGATTAATTTATGTCTGATCCACGGATGCAAGCAATTTCAGTGCATGCAATACTTTTTACAGGTGGTTCTGAAGGATTTGAGATATCATTACTTGCACCTCAAACGTTATAAAAAAATTGTTGAGCAACACTGTTCTGTGAGAAAGTAGTTAGGTTGTCTATATCAATACCAGTGTTGTAGTACTTGAGACAGTTTAATACTGACTTGTTTTAACCATCTCATTCCAGGCTCAAAATTTCTGCCAAGTATATTCAAGACCAAAGTCATTTATATGCGCTAAACTTTAACCATGTTGTATTTGTACAGAGTAGCTGCATTAGTGCTAGAACATATTTAATCTAATATTTATGTTAACTAGTGTGGAATATTTGCTCTGAATCAAAGTGCTTTGCTTTGTACCTAGTCACAATGAAATATGTAACTCATTTGGGTTCCTACAGGGTAGCATTCCATGATTGTTGTGCGTTCTTACAAATTAGGTAGGATGGGGATTAAGCGGGACTTCCGCAGGCCCCACAGGCTGTGACCACCTTATTATCTATTAAAAACATCCTAAACTGGGGTTGTGTGATTGGTCCTCACCAATCACAGGAGTGTCTCAGTGCTCCTCAATGGAGGAGTTTGTAGAGTAATTAAATTGAGGCACGATGGTGCAAAACTGGCTCTATCCCGAAATGCAGACTCGATTGCATAGGGTAGGAGAGAAAGCCTGGGGCATTTCTACTTGTAGTGGCTGATCATTGTCATTTCCTGTCTATAGGGGTATCAGGAATTGCTACGCCGTGCCCCATAACTACTCCTTCGACTATCCAATTATGCCCTGTCGCAGAGCGCCATGCCTTTCTTCTGTCTTCCTCTTTCCTGTCAACCTCTTAGGTCGTGACCTGCTGTGTAAATTTTGGCTGTGAGATGTTCTTCATAAGGGGTGTTTTTGCAGTGTTGTAGAAATTCTAAAGTCGAATCTCCTAAGCTGGTGAGACTAAGTCTTCCAAAGACAGACTGACACAATGTTTCGTTCAGAATTTCATGTCGGCCGACAAGTCTCCCCTCCTAGTGAGTGAGAGCCCAGAAGAAGGGTCACAGCAGATATTTATATAGATACTGTCCTGTTTCAACCGTAGTCACACAATGCTGTTCAAACCCCCCCTCATGGGGTTTACTTATCTTTTGTAACATAAGCAGTTTTCTAACTTCTATCCTGCTATTTACATACAGTTGGAGGAAACAGTCGTGAGTAAGTTCTCTATGCTAGTTTCAAACACATCCTGGGTCGTGCTGACATCTTTAAACTATTATGTCACATGTCTGTTTCGCTAGAACGGTTTTTCAAGACTTTACAATCATTCAACTACAGGATTATCCACAGGATTTTTATTTTTTGTATACCATCATTTCCTTTAAACAGTTTCAGAATATATATACATTGTTAATTTCCATTACAGCAGACACCGACTGAGGCCGATATTCATTTGTTTTTGCAAAATCTCGTCTCACCCAGTTTGTATTACTGGCAGCTGCTTCACAACCATAGAAGTTGACCTCCAGCTTCCTACGCTTGCTTATGAATGGAGATTGCATCCAGCCTTGAGTGCCTTTTGTCCACATACGTCTGAATACCATTGAACTGCTCTATACGACCTTGACTCTTCCAATGTTGATTATGCCCAATTTGTCTGAAGATTTGCATAAACATTCTGAAATCTGAGTTGCTGGCTTTGCAATGACTAAGGCTGGCTAACCTGATCTCACCTCATAAGTTACGGCTCACCATGATATCTATGCGCTGTGACCTGCAAGATGTGTTTTCTTGCTATAGTCTTTCCACCCTCATTTACAGACCCATGCAACTGCCTGCTCTCTAACTATGTGTTTGATCTAGTTCCTCCACAGCTGTGGTCAACGCATTCAAATGAGTTGGGCCGCTTTCTGAGTGCACAACCTTCAATATACTTTGCGACCGTTATAATAGGGCGGCCAATTAGAAAAAATGTTTTCAACTACTTTAATGAAATCCAGCGGATATTGCGTATCTGCAGTCGGTTTTGAGCTAGCTACTGTAGTTTAGTATATATCCCTGTTTAAGTACCTTATTTTAGGGGTATTTTAGCGCTCCATTCGAACGCCGTGTTTCCGCATCATCAATTTAAGAATCTCCGTAGAATCTTTGCTTATGAATATGTGACATTTATATTAAAAACTTTTATTAGCTTTGATAAAAATATATATATCAAAAATATATGCTTTTTTCCCCCCCTTTATATGTAAATTTCAGAAAGGCAGAATTTACTACCACTCGTATATGCAAGAAAAACATTAAGTCTGAGCTTGGTGAACGTCAATTAATTTGCAATTGCCTTCTGCTAGAATTCCAGTAATTTCCAGCAGTTTGTAGGGCCAATAGTGTTATCCTTCCTACTTCTAAGCTCCTTCCCAGGATACCTCAATATCCCATGAGGCCTGATGCAGTACCTGGAATCCAACCCAATTAATTACCCCCTTCTCATTCAATAAACTCAATTATCATTTGTAATTATGTTGTTATTGTTAGCTGACATTTTTTCTAATTACATTTTGCAAAACACTAAAGTTCCATTCTCCCTTTCCACAGCTCCTGCAGACTGTGGGTGGTAGGGGCAGTGAAAGGACTGTTTTACTTTCGAAGTTTCTTGTGCTACTTAAAATGTGTTCCTCTGTTACTGGAGGTTTTATCAGGCAGTCTGTATCTGCAGTCCTTATCTCCCTTAACAGTTGTTTGTACTGTTGTAATTTTTGTACATGGCTCTGGATAAGTGTCTGCTAAATGACTAAAATGTAACAGTTTTAGCAACTTTTTGTGCATTTGCGTGTTTTACAGGGAACACTTTAATCAATTTCGAAAACGTGAACTAACACATAGTACTGTGCAAAAGCCGATCTTTTCTATATTTTTCTATGGAAAAAAATATTTTTAGATGCCCAAACATTCAGTTCCTGAAAGAACAAGGTGTTCTGCAACAGATGGTATGGCCTCCACAGACACTGATTTTAACATTATCAAGACTGTCTGGGATTACCTAGACAGACAGATGCAACCGAGACAGCCTGTCTGTAGAAGTAATTTGGCAAGTTCTTCAAGATGCTTGGATCAATCTACCTGGCAATTGCCAACTGCACGACTGTGTAACTTAGAGAATTGGTGCAGTTTTAAAGGTGAAAGTTGGTAGCCCCAAATATTGATTTTATTTATTTATTTTTAAAAATTCTGTTTACTGCCCTATATAATATTTATTTTATATTTAAAAACTTTTCATTTCATTCATTTTGAAAGCACCTTTGCTTTACAGAATTTTATGTGCTTAAGAGTTTTGTACAGAATTGTATTCATTATTAAAACACAAAGCATGCTTGAATGGTCCCTCAGGGGCTGGGTGTGCTGCAGCTAGACTGGTAGTCAGGACCAAAAAAAATCATGCTCCAGGTCGCAACACTTGCAGACACTCACGCAGAGCAACGAACTGTGCACTACACCCCAGGGTGGTATGCCCCCTGGACACATAGGACCTTGGCCCAGGCACACAGGGGAAAAGTCCAGCCCTATGTGGGGGGCCATGGGAGGGTCAGTATAGGGCTAGAGGGAGAGGGGGCCCTGGTGGCCTACCTCTCAGAGACCGAAATCATTGTTTTTCCTATAAAGTTTGTCCCATTTACCCCTTTGAAAACAGTTATCGATGTAATGGTTAACTGATGTTGAACGCACGCACAGAACCTACCTTTACACTAGATGTAGGAGCCAAATATATCTTGTTTCTGGTAGACACTTTACCCGTTTGTCCACTATATGTGCAAAAGATATGCTGAAGCGAAGTAATCCGGTAAATATATCAATCATGAATATCCGTCTTTGAACTTTGTGTTACCCCAGAATTACATGGACACACCACACAGCCATACTAAAGCCAAAAATGACCTTCTACAAACACAATTGCAATGCCCTTCAAACCTTATTTGGGGGTATTGAGATATATTGTCACATACAAAGCATAAGCCGAAAAATTCAGGGCTATTTATGTTGGCAGCGAAAGTCTGGTATTAATAAAGTACTGTTGGGAAATACACTTTACATTACTGTATCTAATAGTTTTGGTTTTTATAAAATAAGAACATAAAAAAAAAAACCTGTGTTCAAAGTTTTGCTTGGGTTCCAGTCCTAGTTAGATTGTAGCCACCCCATGGCTTGATGAACAGGGTTTTTGGCAGATGGAAAACCTGTTTGTGGTGACCTTGTTCTGTGCAATACATTCCTCCAGACTGAACCAGGTTTTTTTTTTCCTGGTACATTAATATCCAGAGTAGATCACTAGATCAGAGTAGATCCATGATTACTTCTCTCACAAGTGGTTTTAGAGTTCAGTAATATTCACTCGGTAGCAATGATACTTTTTATATTTGATCTATTGCATCCCATCAGATTTTTAAAAAATAAATGCCTTTTGTGTCTGTCCATTACATTAAGGTGGCAAATTTTAGGGCAAATAGTCTCAATAAAATTACTGCTCAGATTATCTAAAAATATATTTGGATGATTAGTCCCAGATTCTAGATAGCGTGCTAGTTCTCTAGTTTCACCCAAAAGTTGTTTGTTATCTGTAGACGAAATCAGAATGTTTGTTAACAGAGGTGACAGAGACTGCAACGTTGAGCAAGAGACATTTCCATAGCCCTGGCAGTGGATCAGTTTTGTGCTTTTTTCCAAAATTTTGTCCAGTTTAGCTGATCCTGGATCAGCGCACCAGGACACTATCAACTCTCAAAGATAGCCTCTGGAACTTTTAATTAACATGACAGTCCTTTTGTGTTTGGGCCAACTTTTCACTAAATACGATGTTTATCTATAAGGATTTTATCAACCGCAATGCTTGTTGAATGAATAACGAACATTGCGCCCTAGCTCAACAAGCTCGACAGGACTTCCATGTCCAGTCACTGACTAGCAGCCTCCCTGCTTTCAGCTGATATCAGTGCGAGTTGTACCGGTACACCAAGCTCGCTAAATTTTTCAATTCCTTCAGTTAGTTTGTTTCAGCCACTCCCAGTGGTCATGGACAATATTTCATGTAACATAACATTCATATAATATTTTCAGCTGTAAATGTCCTATTTTCTGCTCTCCTAAATTTTTGGAGAGAGAGGGGAGAACGGCGGCTTACATTATTTTTTCTTATTGTTGCTTAGCATACTAGCATGCATTTCTCTACTACTTTTTCCCCTCAAATTGGTCTTGTGGGTACTATATTTAACTTAAAATGTTATTTTCCTATAGAATCTTGAAATCCCAGTTCTTCAGCAATCTCTTTAACAATGTGTCATACAGATGTGTATACCAATGAACCATTCTTCTGAATCAGCCGTCTTTTTATCCAAAAAAGGCCACGATTTAAGGACTTTTTTTTCTGGGCCCTTCTGAAAGCATAGAAAAGACATTTAAGATGAAGGTGAAAATGTCTTTCAGAAAGTTTTTAAAAAAAATCTTTTAAAAGTTTACTAAACTGACCAAACTTCAGTGCTTTCTCTCGTGTTGTGTAACATTTGTAAGTATACTGTCAAATCATGTTGAAAATTGTGATGTTGCTTGTGAAGCAAGATAAGTTGTATATAAGGTTTCCTCTGTGTTTAGCATCAACTGCCTTATGAGTGTTGTATAGTCAATATTCACATCTTAAGCTTGCTATATTGTGTGACATGAATGTGATGTATTCATTGTTTAAAAATTATTTGCCTAATGTAAATGTAATGAAACAGATCATCTGTCTATGCTACTCTCCGATAGTCAAAATCAAAGAGGAGCTGATGGAGTGTGTGGTGACCACACAGTTGCCCGTCCTGGAGCCCGACCAATTGGAGGCCGAGGCTGGGCAGGTGCCTACAGGGCAGGGGACCTGTGAACACACCATCACAGACACTAAAGCTAAGACCTGTTCCATCCCAGAAGGTGAGACCATCCTGCATAATACTTAATGGAGACTCTGTATTACACATCTGCTTTTCCTCAGACTTTCCAACATCTCACACAAAATATTTTTTTCTCTGTTCCCTGCAGCAAGATGTTTGTATGATAAGCACATATGCCGTACAATCAGGTCCAACTTTGACACTGCTCCACTCTGAGGTAGAATTAAAGGATAAAAAAACATTTTCTCTAAAACATTATAATTGCCACATTTTGAAGCATCAACTCTTTACATACTAAATAATAAAAACGTAACACAATAAAAGTCAAACTTAAATTTTCCCATTACAGCTTGTCATTCACTGTAGGCTGATATATATTTTTTTAGACCTACCTAGAATTGAATGGGTTAAATAGTTGTTGCAGATGCATCATTTACAAAAGTAAAATAATTTAATGTGTCAAGGAAAACGGTGTCAAACCATGATGGTATATGCCAGACAAGGGAACTGAATCAGGAGAGAGGAACAATGCTCTCTGACAGGGACTGACTGACATTCCAAAGGATAGTAGCTAAAAACCACATAACGGCCACAGAAATAAACCCCGGAACTGAATCTGTAACCCAGTCTCTACAGCTGCATGTCATCAGCTTCACATTTGATATTTTTGGTAGGGCTGCCATTTGGAAACCGCTTGTAAGCAAAGCCAATTTCAGGCAATGTATAACCTGGTGTAATGGGCACAAAATCTGGACTTCTGAGCGGTAGAAGACAGTAGTAATATGGTATGATAAGTTGGCATTTACAATATATTCTACATTTGGATGGGTTTACTCTTGAGGAAAGCCAAAGTAAGCCTTCAACCCACACTTCAACTTTTAAACAATATGGTGGATCTGTTATGGTATGAAAAGCCTTCTTGGGAGTGAGTCATTGGGTCTTATTTTACATGGTAAAATTATGGCCAAGGAATACGATTCCTTTCCAAGACGATAATACCCACATGGATTCAAGAATGGTTTCATGAACACTAGGGTGCGGTGGGGGACAGAGCTACTAGACTCGCCTGTTTCAATGCCAAAGAACACAGCAGTTTCTCATCTTTGGTCATTTGCTGCGCTTAAGCCCTAATCCAAGTTCTGAACAAAGCGGGCACCAAGAGTTGCAAATTATTTCTTATAATCTTTGTTTAAAAAGTAAAAGCTCAGCAGTCATCCCTGTGGGACCCCATATCTTTCAAATAAATTTTTTTCTCCCCACCTGTTTTTGTGAATTGACACACCCCTCTGGAATTGCAGGTTTGACATCGCTGTGATTGGTTATGGAGTAATACAGAGTGCTGTGACTGACTGCAGAATTATCTCTTACCTAAATTAATGTTAAAATAATAGACGGTTAAAAACTTGATGGTGGATCATTTGTAAACTAAACATTTACCCCTTGATGCCTAAGATGGAATGTCCATATTTGGGAAGAATATGACCAGTTTTCTTTCAAGTGCTTGTAGTTTGGAAATCTTACATCAGAATTATAAAAATAATACATATTTAAAAAGGGATTCAGTAGCTCTTTCCAATGATAGTAGTTGTGTTATTGTGACAGGTATTATTCATGGTTAAGTAAAATGCCCTGCCCACTTAAATAATAATTTTTTGATATACTGAAAATTTCGAAAACTTTCCAATTGAGATATATAATAATTATCTGCATTTGAAAGATGCAGACATTTATGAGGATTTCAAATATAAATTATAAAATATAGATTTCAGATATCTTCTACGGCTACAAGGTTTTGTTCGAACCCTGGATTCCCAAAATTCCCAAAAATGTCACTACTTTCAGAACTTTTCCTGGAGATTTTTTTAATTAAAAGTAGTTTATTAAATAAGGTGCCACAGGTCCCTTTTCAACCAAATCCATCCGCTGCAATCCATCTTTTACTATGTATTAGTGCTGCGATGTTGATCAGCAGATGGAGAATGCCACGTCTGAAAACATATTAAGTGAGTAAAAATAAGTAAAGCACCGAATTGTGAAGAAAGTACCATTTTACTTTTAAGTTACAAAATTCAAAAGAAGCAAATCGGATTGCTATCATGCAGAAAGTAAAAGTTGCTTCTGTCACGTCTTTAGGAAAACGAACGATAAAATGGCAAAAACACGATATTTGTGTAACATTTAGGCAATAAAGACCAAGGTAAAAATACAATGAACATGGAAATATACCAAGCAAACAAATTAGAAAAATTAAGATGTAATACCGTTGAGAAAAAAAGGTATCAACAGCACAAGCCTCTCTCTTCTTTTTCGAATGTCTGAGGAAATTTTTTCAAGAAATGAAATACCGTTCAAGTTATTTTAGATATTGAATTATAATGTGTCCTGAGTAATACAAAATGTAAAATGTGCACTGAGTAATTGCCTTTGTAATATCTGTATTTCTGACGTCTTCTCCTTTGACTTCCTTGCTTTGAGACAGCTTGCTTGGAGACCGATGCTTATGTGGAGCGTCATAAATTTCCATAAATGCTGTTTCACTGGACGTAACTTTATTTTCGTGTATCACCCAAAATTTCACGTAGGGAAACCGAATTTCTGGGGCTAGTTATCTACCCTTTATTCATTGATAAGCCTCAGAAACATAACTTTGTTTCTTCGTTTTGTGGATTTTTGGCACTTTAGAACCGAAATTAGAGCGGCTCGGCATCAAGAGGTTAACAATCATTAGTTAACCTTTCATTGCTAGGTAGCTTACGTTACCTAGGTAACCTTAACATTAAGTTATATCAAGATATAAACATAACGTTACATAAGCTTAATACCAATGACCTCACTAATGTTAAATAAATCCAACAAGCACCTTTTCAATTCTAGTCAAGATTTGATTCATGTTGTTACTAGGCGCACCATTGGAGCACAAATTTTTTCCTTGTCTTCATGTGACAGCTACTTTGCTGGGTACGTATCTGGAGGAATGAGGAGGGTGAATGTCCAGCTGCGTTGGAATGTCATGTTTGTTCATTTGAACTGGTCCCATTTGGAAACTGATGGATTCGGCAGGTAAGGCAATTGGAAGCAGAAATTTCATTAAATCTCAATCTGTGTCTGTAGGTGCTGTTGCGGTAACTCCCCCCACATCCGTGCCCCTGCTTTCCCCTAGACCAGAAACATCCCGAGCAGCTGCCCAGAATCTCACAGACACCAAGGCAAAGCAGAGTAAGTGGAGCTGCCTGAAAGCTATTGTGTTGTAAAACCGTCTTTATGGACCTATTATTGGAATTATTTGTTCTTTGTTCTAGCTGTATGGCAGCATTCTGCTCCACAAAAATTTTTTATCGTCAATTCCTTATCCTATAGACATTAGTTTTGACCCCATATCTTGCTCAAAGTCCAAATAGATCATTAAGTGTCTGGCACCGAAAACATCAGTGTCTGTGGACGTCACATGTAGTGCTCTACGGGCAATTCAGGGTGTGGTACGGTGTTCCACGTGCCGGTTATGAGGATTTATTTCTCTTTTTTCCCCCCCAATTTCCACTCTACAGGACTGCGTGCTTTGATTGGGTGTCATGCGCACAACAGACTTCTTCTCTTTTTCTGCAAGGCCTGTATGGTCAGGGTCTCCCGGAGAAAAATCTTCAAGCATGTCAACAGTAAAATGCATCAGATACGATACATTGTGAGTTGTGCCAGTGGACATGAAGCCTGTGGTACTTCACCAAACTATGATTAACATTTTAAATGTAGTTTTTCAGGTTGTACCCAGATATATTAATAGAAGCTGTGCTGTGGAGGATTCTGGGATGGGCTAGGCTTGAGCCTGAACTGTTTTTGCAGACTGCTGGAAGCCAACATCTCTTGGCTGGGAGTAATATGGGGGCATTGTTTAATGACCCAAAGCTTTGCTGTCAAACTACTGAAAAACTGGTAAAGATGGAAGGACCTGGAGATATACAGGTGACTAGAGAGTCTGAATGTGAATGTGAGTTAACTTTCTTGTGAAATCCTGTTTATAGATTGTATTTATCAGTGAATGACAAATTTAAAAAAAACTATAAATTAATATTACTAATAACCTTTGATTACAGCCAAACTGCAGAACCCTGATTTAGTCATTTTTAAGTCATTTTATTTGTTTTTAATAATTGTCTCCAGACCATTATGCTGAAGTAAAAATTGTAACTACTCAATGTGGATCAACTAATTGTATCACTCAAAGTGAGAAGAGAATGGGGATGCATATCAAACATACTGGACTTCTTTGTTGTTACGTTTCCAAAACCAGTTGACGCCTACACTATTTACTTTTACCATATATGATAAAGACCTATATTGCTCTTTAAAAAAAATGGATGAAGTTTGTCTTCTTTAACATTTTAAAAACAGAAATTACTTGCACATATTAATTTACTGTTTTTGACATTAATTTTAAATGAATTGCTAGCTTAATTTCCAAAAATAAAAAAGTGCACCAAAATTATATCCTAGACTCAGATAATTAATTTTACTTAAAAGCTGCTGCATTCTTTGACGATCTCTAGTGGCCAAAAGTTCCAGGTAAATAATATAAAAAACATTGTTCAAATGAAATCTTAGAAAACATAGATTCAGGATATAGAATAGTCCTTCTGTCTTGTCAGCGGAGGAGTTGCGCAGTTCCCCCTGCACAGATTACCTTGAGATATTATCTGAGTCTGCATCTATTTGTTATCAATCAGTCTATTTATTTTTATAAAGTGCTTTTCACATCTTTCCATGTCACAAAGACGCTTTACATACAGAAAAATACAATATTTCCCAGACCTGACCCCCCAAAAGCATGCCAGTGGCAAAGAAAATCTCCCTAGGCTGGCAGGAAGAAACCTTGAGAGGAACCCGGCTTAATGAGGGAGCCCATCCTCCACGGGCTGGCACTAGGAGCTGAATTAAACAATCTAATGTCCATATTGTTTGATGCCCTCCAGTCGAGGATTTCCAAAACATTGTAATATCCGGAGGAGAGCAGTGGGGGCCCAGATGGCTGGAGTCTCGTTTAAAGGTCCACTGGTTGCTGCGGTGAAAGTGATGCAGTCCTGCAGGATGCCTCACGTGATTGCTTGGAAGAGAGAGATAGCACATTGTTAATGCTTACCTATGGAAGGAGGATGATCTTAAGTAATTTTGAAAATTTTCAAAGTGAAACTGTGTGTGGTCACCGCTACATATATCTATGGCAGCATACAAAGAGGGTGAGTGCCGGAAACAACAAATGGCCATGAAGGTGGTCCAAACCCATCCTGCCCCACCAAAGGCAGAACCCAGCCAACTAGGGGGGAAACCACATACGGGACTATATCTGTTGGATACGAGGGAGCTAGCCCATTTACAGCCTTAAAAGTTAACAAAAGGAACTTAAAATCAGCCCGCTGCCTTATTGGTAAGCCTTTTTTGAAACTATCACTGCACACCATATGCTTCCATTTAAGTAATTTGGTTCTTTATAAATAATTTCATAGGGCCAAGGATGCATAAATGGTTTAGTATTAAGCCAGAACTAGGATCCTTTTTTGTTTTTGCGAATGGTGAGCACACAAGATAAATAAATCCATTTCCTTAATAATAATTAGTCATTACAATTTCTATGAGTGAACACAATTGTTTTTTTTAAACAAAGGTTTTGAATATTTGTACTAGTGGTATGGTACTGGTGAAAGGATAAGGCCTGCGTTGTAAAACAATTTCAAATAGTATTTGCTAGATTGTCAGGAGGTAAAAGTGAGTTGGTGGTCCTCCATTGACAAAGTCTGAGTTTTACATTTACGGTTATTATGTATCAGTTTTAAACAAAAAAATTACAATTTTGTTGCAACCATTTAATTTGAATGAATCATGGTTTAAGTACTACTGTGATGGTTCGCCCTATTTGCAAGTATGACCATTTTTGGATATATGTGTCCATTTTTGCAAATATGATTGTTTAGCTGTTGGCTCCTCCTGCAGTTGAGGGGGTATATTTATAATGAACTGTCTTCATTATTTTTGGAAAAATTTAAAAAATTTTTGTTTTTTAATAGAAATGTTATGGTTTTATTTTCTTGTGAAGAACATTGACATTTACAGACACTGCTTCTGGACATTCAATTACTTTAGGAACTGTTGCTTTGCTTTAAAGGTATTGGAGCTGGATACACCCACTTACACCCAGGTTTCTACGATGCCTGTCAAAGCAGGTAATGTTAAAAACCCCAATGCAAGTAATTTTCCCCCCATTAAGGCCCAAAGATATGAAACAAAGCTACGTTTGAGTAGTACTTACAAAGGACTTAACGGTTCGTTTTTTTTGTCAAACGGCAGAGTTTGTAGAGCGTGCGTTCAGCAACTTGAGTAGGTTTCTTTAAGGCAGGTTGCATTGTGCATCATCAGATGCACGTGTATGAGTGTGCTGTCCGTGCGAGCGAGTGTTGGTGTTCCATACACAATGGCTGAGTTGCTCTTAAAGCGCAACCGCTAAGTGAAAGTGCCTCTGTTTCTGATTGCTCATAGCTCTGGATACACTGCAGAAGATGTGTATGAATCGGATGGACCTTCAGTATGATGTGACCCCCAGTAGTACAGTAGGTGTGTAAATATCACAGGACTCTCCTTCCAAATATGTGGATGGTGCTTGAAGTGTAACCCTAGGGGTCAAATTTGTTTTACATTGGAAATATCCTTTACCCTTTTATACAGTTGGGTGTGGTTCTGAAGTAATTTTGGATAAAAGTAGGAAAGGTTACGTACCTTATCCTCTAAGCTGTCTGGGCCCCATTGAACTTCAGGAACCCTGTATGCTTTTTTTTCCCTGGTTGTCAAATAATTGTTCAGATATTTTCTGGAAGAAGGTAAAGCACCGTTTAAAGGCTCCACAAGTACCACAAGAGATTCAGAAAAGTGAGCAAAAATGCTTTATATCTCTATTTATTGTGTGCAATTTCTTGTTTTTATTTTGCTTTTTTTCAACACACTTCCTTTGCATAGCTGTAAAGGAAAAGCAAGCAGTGATTCGGACCCCTGAGGCGCGGGCGGCAGTTCGGACCCCTGAGGCACTTGTAAAGGGTTCAAAAGAGCGTGAGTATAGCTTGATTGGCACTGCACTTATTTACAGTTCTACTATATTATGTTGCTCTACTTGTATATTTTGTATTTATTTATATATTTCCAAGAGTAAAAAAGGCTTACCAATTTTTTTCCCCAGGGTTTAGACTTGTAAAGTACAATCCACAAACCTCTTAATACTCAGTTTCCTGACCGTTTTCCCCAAATATTCGTGCAATACACAAAATAGTCTGAGGATCAAGTCCATACCCAGAAACGTCCTCTGCATTCCTTGCAACCCGTATATCCTTAGTGGGCAACCCAAATCACTAACACACACAGTAATTTACAGTAGTTTACTGCAAATGTTATCCTTGGCACTAGATTTGAAGTTTTTTGTAGTTTTTATCTGGTTTAACACATAGGGTACAAAAATAAACCGAGGAGTCTGTTTATTATTCCTTTCCAAGTAGTCGCTAAAGCATATTGTAGACGTACCTCTCTAAGGTACATTAGAGAACCATTTGCCTGTATTTAGCAGTAAAATTAATTAATGTGGAAGTGCAATCATTTTAAGTTGGACTGCTAAGCAAGAGGCCAAAGAGAACCGAGGGCCTCCACAAGCTGTTGCCCCAGATCCAAACGGCGTGCAGATACTGAATAGTGAGAAGTGTAACCGTTGGCCATTCACTAACTAAAACCTTATTATAATAATGCGTTATAGCATTGTGCTCAGGTTAATGATTTACTAAGGTTAAAATCTGTTCAGATTTAAATCTACTAACTCCTGGTCTCGGGAGGTCCAGCCCCTGATCCACTGCTGGCCTCATGAGCCTTGTCTCTCCCGTAAAATTCTACTCTCTTCCAGCTTGACTGGTAAACAACCTGTCTCCTGTATTACTGCACTCTCCCCCAGCTGCTAGTGAGGACCTATCCAGTCCGACAGCCCCACTCAAGCCTATGCAGGTGTCGAGAGGCACAGAAACAAACCAGGGTGAGTTGATGAGCAAGCAAGTCGTGTTACAAATAGTCTTAACTGGGGTGGCATGAATTTTCATTTCATTGTCTAATTGCATAGAAATTACACTGGACATGGCAACAAAAAATATGGAAGCCGGCCTGAGACAAGGCATTCAACAAGCACCACTCCTAGATCCTATGTTCCTCCAGATGAACAGGGGTGAGCGAGCTGTAAGGTAGAAGTCCTTAAATGACCCATTCAATTTATAATCGATAGTAATTTCAACTTGTTCTAAATTCCCTGTGGAGTTTTTAGCGTGTAATTTGAGGAGATATTTAATTTGATGTATAATCGATATATTAAGTGTTATGTAATGGCACATATTGTTTAATGTAAAAGCTAACCACTGCCTAGTAACTGCTATCTCCTGGCCATGCAAAAGCTTTGATTAACCAACACCGGTTAATTCCAAGAAATCTCTGTCAATGAGCTTTGTTTCTGATTCGTTGTGCTTTATGGGTCGCTAGGCACTGCTGTAGATGAGAGTCACCTGGCCAAGTTCATGTTCCCGTTCTTAACTGGTAGAGCTCAGCCCATCATTGGTCAGTTTGACAAGCCTCCAATGTTCTTGTTTGTGATCCTTACACAAAAGATCTATTCACTTAATTACTTATTAAAATGGCATTACTATGTGTTTATATTGTGATTTTAAACCAAGTTGTGTACCTCCATGTAGGTCTAAAAGCTTTGGTAGAGTGCCGCAGTTTTAAACTGCCTACCTTCTACCTGTGCTTGACCTGCTCAATGAAGATGGGAAAAATTGGCATCTGCAACCACATCATTGACAGGCGTCATCAGTACTTCTATGTTGTGAGTTGGACCATTTATTAAGAATTCTTACCTGGACAATACCTAGTCATCTCTTTTAATGTGTTGGTCGAGCGGTTGTCCACTTTTCTAGAACAAGTAAAATTTGTGGTTAGATATCTTGACAGTCTTTCTTTATAAATAAAACTGATGTAATTTAATGCAATGTACAATAGCTAATGTTGAGCCGCGTGTTAGAGTAGCTAGACTTGCTACTTTGTCTTCAGAACTGCCATGCCTGCATTTAACCACAGATGTGTATCTCCTTATCCATTATGTTTGTGTTATGTACATTGAGTTAGATTTTTAAATGCTAAATTATTGTCAAATAGTTTTTGTTCATGTTGAGAATTTGGATAATGGTAAGTTTAGCTAAACAGTAGGAGACAAGCAGGTTTACACTGTTTGTGTGAATATAAAGGGTCATTCTAACCAATTGGAGACAAGCAAGTTTACACTGTGTATTTTCATGTTGATAGAAATCACTGCACCCTTACCTCCTTGATGACTGGGGGGAAAATCCTGATTTGACGAAGAGGGCAATGTCCCTCATGGACATCGCTCAAGCTGTGGAAAACCAAGAAGGGAAAGGCGTAGTGCAGGTTACGTCTCGTCTTGCGTGTGGTATCTATGCTATATGGACAAAAGTATTGGGACACCTACACATTACACCTACAGGAGCTTTTATGACATCCCATTCTAAATCCATATGCATTAATATCGACTTGGTCTCCCATTTGCAGCTATTACAGCTTCCACTCTTCCGGAATGGCTTTCTAAGATTTTGGAGTGTCTGCTGGAATTTTTGCCCATTCTTCGAGATGAACATTTGTTAGATCAGACACTGATGTTGGACGAGAGGGCCTGGCTCACAATCTCCGTTCTAGTGCATCCCAAAAGTGTTCGATAGTGTTGAGGTCAGGGCTCTGTGCGGGCCAGTCAAGTTGCTTTGCTTTGTGCACTGGAACAGAAAAGGGCCTTCCCCAAACTGTTTCCACAAAGTTGGAAGGATAGAATTTTCCACGCTTGGCATTGTGCTTGGTGATGTAAGGCTTGCATACAGCTGCTCGACCATGGAAACCCATGCCATGAAGCTCCTGGCGTGCAGTTTTTTTGCTGCTGATAATGCCAGAGGAGGTTTGGAACTCTGCAGTTATTGAGTCAGCAGAGCGTTGGCACTTTTACGCACTATGTGCCTCAGCGACCCCGCTCTGTAACTTTACGTGGTCTGCCACTTCGTGGCTGAGTGCTTATGGTTCCTAAACGCTTCCACTTTGCAGTAATACCACTTGCAGTTGATCGTGGAATATCTAGGAGGGAAGAAATTTCACGAAATGTTTGTTGCAACGGTGGCATCCTATTACAGTAGCATGCTCAAATTCAGTGAGCTCTTTAGAACGACTCGTTCTTTCACAAATATTTGTAAAGGCAGATTGCATGGCTAGGTGCTTGATTTTGTACACCTGTGGCAATGGGACTGAATGAAACACCTGAATTCAATGATTAAGAGGTGTGGCCCAATACTTTTGTCCATATAGTGTATCTCCCTGTCCAGGAGTTTGTGTGCCCTTTTTTCCCAAGCCACATTTATAGACTTTTTCTGATGAAGTGTAAATTGTAAGCTATGGAGGTAGCTCTTGATAAATGTTTTCTACCTCACTGTCAGAGTAATGTTAAGTAGCCTTGGGTTGTGTTTATTAGTAATCCCATGCTGTAGTTATAAAAGGTGACTATATTATCGGTTGTACATAATCATTCTCTACATACTACATTACAGGCTACTAAAGGTTTATCATTTATAATAGGTAATGAAGCTAGATCCACTTCAGTACCAAGAAGTGGCTTCCGCCTCATTTGATATTGGTGAGTGACGTTTTTTCCTCATCTGGCTAAATGTTCTTATTTTTTATGGGTTTGTTGAACAGTCATATCAGAACATGTCATTTCATTTGGGCCTTTATGACATCCTCACAGCCCTGGAAAAGCTGCAGATGATCCGAAAAGGGCATAACCAGAAGGTTTTGTGGACCCCTTTGACTTCAGGACTGAGATTTGGTATTTATATGTCACTTACGGATCATCCTACAGTTAAAGGAAAGAAGGGGGTGCTGTTGAAGCCAACATGTGATTTCCATTTATTCCGATCACTTTCAATGTTGCACAATATTTTCTTACATCACATAAGCCCTTCCAAGATCCAAAAATAAAGGACATGAAGAAGACTCTGCGCAACAGTTAAATCCATTTTAATGCATGGCTGTAGATGGTTGATATTGACAAAATATTAAGTAATGTATCAGTGTGGGAAGTGGGCCCTGATTCTGATCCACGGACTACTACTTTTGTTACCTGTATCAGGATTGGTTCGTGAAGTACCAGTCCAAGCTCCATCTGGACCTGCACAGGCTCGACCAGTCCAGGCTAAGGCTCCACCATTAACCACCCAGGCTCCACCAGCGCCAACTAAGGCTCCTCCGTTACCCACCAAGGCTCCAATTTTACTCGCCCATGCTCCACCTATATGCATCCAGGTCCAACCACTACCCAACCAAACCCCACTAAACACAGAGACCAATAAATGTGAGTTGATAGGTAGAATGGTCTGACCGTTCTGCATCACTGACCTTGCGTAGAGGTCAAACCCTCCATCAATGGGCCAGCACTTGCTTCCAATTTGTATTTCTCCTGCCTTTCAGCCACTGTTGTGGAACAAGCAGGCCAGGGCACAGAGGCTTTCCCAGTGTCAGGACATGTTGAATCCGGTAAGAGGAATTTGGAAGAACTTCCCTGTTGTAGCAGGGCTACACAACATCCCACTGAAGTTCTTGCTGTCCAGTGTTTTATTTTTTATTTCTTCATGTTTTTTTTCTATGGAAAAATAAAACTTTCCCTTAATTATTTGGATGATCTACAAGGGTATAAAAACACAGGTTGAAATCTTTAGTATAGTAAATGGTAAGAGAAAGAAATCAGGTTAATGATACAAAATGGTACTTGT
This sequence comes from Hiodon tergisus, assembly GCA_025775045.1. Classification (NCBI taxonomy): domain Eukaryota; kingdom Metazoa; phylum Chordata; class Actinopteri; order Hiodontiformes; family Hiodontidae; genus Hiodon; species Hiodon tergisus. Next base: position 6,078,919 of record JAOVYW010000101.1, read on the forward strand.
TTTCCTCTAGTGTTGGGAATAAAATTGACGTACAAATCCTAAGGAATGCGAGCGCCGTTTCTCAGTTTCCCATTTATCTGAAGGAGATGGAGCCACGTTGCGGGCCCTGCAGAAACAACTGAGCCTGACCGACACCGCAGTGAGGCTGCCCATAGTGGGTGAGTACTATAAAAGCTGACACTCAAATGTAATGGCAGCTCAGAGCGTCTGATTTTCCAGGTCAGTTGAATTGCAGCTATTGTATATTGTGCTGAACCCACATCCAACACAAATTTCCCCCAAAAAGTTGTTTTAACAATAATTGGACTGTCTGATTCCAATTACTCAGACTGAGCCTATTAAACTTAAGATTCAATCTAAGTTTAATCATGGTAGGAAATAAGAATTTATTTATGTGCATTCATGTATTTTGTAAAGTTTTGGGGGGTGCTGAATATTTTAAAATGGACCAATTGAGGTCTATTAGTAATGTTCTGAAGATTTTATTTATATTCTTGCTCCTCAATTTAAAACATTTGCATGGGTAAATACAGGCGATCTTAATTTTGAGCACGACAGAGTCCAGGCCACACCTCCTGGTGGGTTTCCCTTCTTAGGAGACTGACTACTTAACATGGCCCTTGAAGGAGTATCTAGATTCTACTATGTGATGGCCTTGAAAAGGATTTAACCAGTCTGTGGGGAGATCTGATTTCTGTCTGACCACGCAGGTCTTAAGGCAGTGATCGAGTGCCACAATGTGGAAGGAAAATCTTGCCCCTACTACTACCTCTGCCAGGCCTGCTCTGTCAAGATGGAGGAGGACTTCATCGTCGAGCATCTCACCAGCTCCTTGCATCAGTACCACTATTTTGTGAGGGGCAACATGACTAAACCCTTGATTTAACACGGCATCCTTAAAATCCGCCATCCTTTATCGATACACCCACGATAAAAAAGCACAATTCAGGAGACTCTTGCACTTGTGTGGTTGATTTAGCACAAAATAATGAGCTATAATGCGACCGCCTGGTGTGGGCGTATGCTTACAGAATTCCCATCGGCGTGAGATGCTGGAAGAAGAGAAAAAGAAAACAAGTACATCTTTGCTTGGGATTAGTGAAGTACTGCTGTTGGCAGCCATGAGACTGAAGGAGGAGGAAGGTTCCGGGAGTCTCCAGGTGAACTTCAATTTCAAGCTTTTTTCCTGCTAATGTTTCACCGCTGTAGTTCACATGCTGATTTATTTTGTCAATATTCCTGCCGAAACCATGATCCGTTTGTTTTGTTTTCCAGTTAATGGAGCTTCCTGAGTGTGCCTACAAAAAATTAGCAGAGGGAAGTTATGAAGTCTGTAAGTTTGACCAGTCCAGGTGTCCGCTCAGTTTTAGCAATGAAAATAGTGTTGATTTTGCTATACAAGATGCATTCTGTGGCATAAACAGTATGTTGTGTTAGGTGTACTCTGTGTCTGGTAAGCACGCAGTGTAAGACACACTGTGAATGTAGCATGCGCTGTCTGTGCTCTGTGACTAGGGTATGCTGTATATTATAATACGTTCTATGTTGCTGCAATTAATTTCAGCTCGGGTCTTTGTTCACACACAGGCATGAAGGTGGTAAAGAGGGCCAGAGGTACAGAGGAAGAGAAGAATGACTCCACAGAGAGAGAGAGGTTCAGCAGCCTGCCGTTGAGTATGTTGGATTTAGTACAAGCTTTGCTGGCCAGTGCTTATACTCTTTAATCTCATGCTAGAAAAATGTATTTATACTGAGGTTAGTGAATGAATGCTGATATCCTATACGACATAGATGATTAAACGTCATATTCACGGTGCAGATCAGTTCTAGGCTTGTTGCTCTTAGCATGTATACACAATGTTGAACCATTTTTTACAACTATGTGAAACAAGTTTTACATCAGCTCCAATAAGGAAGCTAAGTAACATTTTCAACCATTTAAACTAAGGGCTATACTTCATTACAATCATTAGAACTGCTAATCAATTAAATACAAATGAGTGAGGTGTGTTTGTGTGTGTGTATATATATATGTATGTATGTATATATGTCTATATAGAAAAGAGGATGGCTATTATTATATATATATATACTCTGAGCAGTTTTTTTCCACACAGCAGTGAGCAATCTGGCTTGGGCTCCAAAGCGGTTTGGTCCTGGGTCAGACGACGACCACAGAGGTGCCATAGCACAGGTTCTGTCAATCAAGTCCGATTCTGTTTTTATGGAAACTGCAGTGGTCCCATACAACAGCACTCCAAAAATTCTGAATGTTGTAGAAAGACTTAGGCCAAAACAATCAAACCCTGCTGGGCCCGGTACCCCTGTGCTCTGCTCATGCCGACCTCCTTCTCCACTGTTCTCTCTCACACCAACCAGCTCTGACCCTGACAACAGTGACTGTTCTGCCATCATTCCGGTAAAAGCTAAGCTTGACTACGGTGATTGCTCGTCTACCAGCCTGGTCAAATCCAAGCTTGGCACCCTTGCTAAACTGTCCACCAGCCAAGGTGAATCTATAGAATCTATATGTTGGCCAGGACTTCCTACAGAAATGACTCTTTCTAGTTGTTCCCTTGCTGAAAATAGACAGAAAATTAGTGACCTTATTGTAGAATTAATTGTACTTAAGGAGTTGGAACAGCTACAGCATTCACGCACACCTTCAAAGTTGGACGCCTTGAGAATCACAGGTCCTAGAGAAGCGAGTAGGGCTAAAGGTGAGCCAATTACTCCAGGAGAGCTGGGAGCCTCCCTCCACAAACATTCTGCCCAGAAGCGAAAGCGCCTAGAAGATGAAAATGACCTTTTCAGCTATGAAAACCGGCAGTTTGTGGACAACCTGAACCACCCAAGTTGCACTCAGACAGATGGTAGCAGTAACTCCACTGTCCTATATGTGAGACCCCACCCAGACTGGCAGGCGAAACCAGACCAGATCCAGGCCTTCAGAGCGGCTCCAGAGCCACCACTGTACGAGCGTCCCAGCAGAGCCAATATAACTTTTGACGCATTGAGCACGATTCTGCCCTCATATGTAAGCCTTGAAAAAGCCTGGAAAGCCCCCTCACATTCCATCCAAGGCAAAGCAGCTTACAATTTGAAAGGCCCAGGTTTGTCTGAGGGTCCTGGGAAACTGAAGACTTCTGAGGTCAACTACAGCAGAGCCAGCTGGCCCCTGACCTCACCTGCAGTACTCAACACAGCATGTAGTGGGAACCTGCAGAGCCTGGTGGGATTGGGCCGCTACGGCAGGAAAAGACCAATGCAGAGCCTTGAGGGTGAATGTTTACCTTCAGGAAGGTTTTCCAGGTGAGTCGGCTTCCTGTCCACTAGTTTAAATTATACACAGTGTTCAAGGAAACGTGTACTTTTATTTAGAATGGGTGGAACTGAGTTCAAAAAAGCTGTATGGCTGCACCGATACACCTAAATATAGTGCAAAGATTCTAATGTTTTTTTGGTCTATTTCATACATAGGAAGCCCTAAATAAAGATTCTTGAATTAAGTCTTGCCAAGGCTATAATGTATGTTTATTTTGGTGATATACTACATATTCACAAAGTTAATAAATCATAGCCAGTTGTCACCATGATGTGGTGTCAATTTATCTACATGACTGATTGTGAATGACTTGTTCATGATTCGCTCTCTGTGATCTCCAGAGGTAAGTTCTGGATTAGGAAGAAGCTGTGACGACTAGTAAAGAATAACCTCTGTGGATTATGGTAGCGGAGGAAGAAATGGATGTTCTACTTAAGTTGTACTGAATTATGAAAAGAGATCTTCAAGTTTTAAATGGCCTGTGTAGCTGAGTATTTACATACACACGTCAGGTAGAGTTTGCTCATGAGTTCAACAGTTGTTACGAATTTAAACTAGAGGTCGACCGATATATCGGCAAAAATCCACTCCGAGAATTTTTTCCCTGTTGTGTACCATTGTTGGGTGCTGGAGCGGCTGGGAAGGGCGTGCTGTCATTATGTATAATTAGTATAATAAGTAATTAATTTCTTGACTAGATGCTGCATTAATAGAGAACAGCAGTATGTTTGCCGACAATCTGACAGGGCGCTAACATTAAAGCTATCCTCAAGCGGTTGGAACAATGTGACAAAAAAACATGCAAATCCTAACCAAATGTTTAAATGTCAGGAATGTTACAATGTATTACCTAAATCTATTTGCATTAGTTTATATCAGTCACATTTATGCTTTAGCCGGCTAAGTTGTATATTTAAAGGTAGTGAGTGATTTGAGAAAAATATCTTGCAGTCAAGAGAAACGTATAAACGAATCGGAAACGCATCTGATTTTAGTTAGTTTTTTTTATCCTCACAGTAATGCGTATTTATGTCATTTTGATTAGATAATCAAGTTGTGTGTGCGTGTGTGACGAGTTTCTCACTGAGAATTTAAACGAGCATAACAGCACAAAATACAAACAGAAAACATCACTGAATCTTAAAGCGTTAAAAAAAAGAATAAGAAATTGCAATTTCTTATTCTTTTTTTATTTGTTTGTTTGCCCTAGTTTCACATTAAAGACCCCATCAACAGAAGTGAAGCGATCGTTGTCTTGGTTTTAGGGTAATAAAGAGCACTTTTTATGTAATGAGAAACCCTAAGGGATGTAAAAAGTGTTAAATATACAGCATGTAAAATGCTGTGTACGTACTGTTCATCGTTAGTTGATTTTCATGGTTCAGTCGGTACTGTTTATTTTTGTAATAAAGTTCAGCATTATTTTATTTTAAGTGTTAATTCAGTATCAATTTTAAAAGCTATCGGCCAATTAATCGGTTATTGGCTTGTCTTCCCAACTTAGTTATCGGTATTCGCAAAATCTTATATCAGTTGACCTTTAATTTAAACCGCTAGCTGCTCTATAGTAATTTTATTCTGGTCCTTCAGTTTTGGTGCATTAATGTAAATGTGAACTAGCCACTCTGATGCCTTTCAGTGTTCTTTCATATTAAACCTGACAAAGGCTGTTGCCTGCTACTTTGTTACCTTGGCTCTTCAGTTTTACTGGTCATAAACTCATCAACCAATGTGTTTAAATGCCACATATACCATCTGCTTATGCATAAAAGCATGTAGGTTAACATGTTTTTAATGAGCTGCAACTCCAGCAGCTACCTTTGAGGGGCTGTAGGATTCATTGGCCTGTGAAATGGGGACATTTATGTATCACAATGTCTTATGTAACAACACATCTTCATGAAACCCTATGCAGAAATTCCAACTTCTGGGATTTTGGCATTCTAAGCCTCTATGCAATTATCTCCCTCACACATTCTTGTCACATCACGCCCCTTGGTGCTGTGATATAAGCTTAACTAGACAAACGGTTTAGAGCGCCGCAATTGACATTTAAGTTGTCATATATACATACACATACATACAGTACTGTGCAAAAGTCTTAGGCACATATACAATTATGTAATGTGAAGATGCTTTCAAAAATAATTAAATGCATACTTTTCGTAATATAAAATAAATACTGTACAGGACAACACCAAAAAATGTAAAAAATTGCTGGGGAATATTTGTTGCGAGCACCTTGGAGAACTTGTCACAGTACAGATTTCGTCTATCTGCCTTGCTTCCGTCTGTCCAGGTAATCAGACAGCCTCGATGTCGAGATCAGGGCTCTGTGGAGACCATACTGTCTGTGGCTGAATTCCTTGTTCTAATGCAGAAGACAAAAAATAAACTTGAAAGACTAAATTTGTGTAAAAAAGTTGGGGTAGCAGGCTAGCTTGCTATCCTAACATAACGGGAAATTTACCAGGCCCACTACTAATGGCATCACTAACATTAAATATAGCCACTGATTTCCTGAGTTGATATATTGTTTCTAAATGCACAGTTTACTAGTTCCTTCTGAATAGCATTCAAATATTGAGACAGAAGACAGTATTAGCATCCCAAGACCCATGCAATCAATGCCAGTGACGACGCAGATAGACAACTGTTGTACAATATCTTAATACAGACATTTAAATTTTTGTTTACTTCAAACCCTTCAATTCACATGCTTATATTTTGTAGCTGCATAGGCAGAGGTATTCATTCTTCTGCATACCCAGAAGAATGTAATCGGAAGAAAAATTGTAGGTTTATTGAAAGGAGGGGGAGGTCTTACCTGAGATGCCTACCTGGCATGTAAATAATGGATAATGCTAAAAACTACTGGAAGGAATTTCACTGTATGTATTTTAATGTCCTATTTGAACCTTCCTTTGTACTACTAAGGGGACAAGTGGAGAGAAAAAGAATGGTTATCTTATTACAAAGAGGGACCTCTTCTCTCCTCCTTTTGCCAAAATTGTCTTTTGAGTGCATACGATATGTTAGCCAGTACAAATGTCACATTTGTACAAATGCCTCCAATGTACTAACTACTTATTCAAACTGTAATTGTCTATAAATATTGTATTTCAGAGGTTGTCTTAACATGTTAAATTTACTTAGGCCACTAATTTCTCTGCTTGTCTACAACAATGGATTGTTGTGATCCTGTTGTGTATTGTCCAACGTGAATATATGATAAATTAGCCAGAATAAATGCCATACATGCTCCTGCTTATTTTTCACTTGAATTCACAACAAATGTTACTCATTCAAATCTTGCACATTACACATTTACAGTTGCAGACACTGACCCAGGCGGTCTAGAACAAGACTAAATAATTCAGTCATAATCCCTAATTTGCCATCTTCTTGGAGGTCCTTTACAAATGGTACATAGAAATAATTTGAAACTCAAAATCAGTTATCAATTATTATTGGATTGGTACTCGCATTATTTTCTGGCTAATATATTTTATGCATCCACCTTTTCAAAGCACATCTGGACGTTGGAGAGGTTCCTCTTTGTAGTCATGCAGCGGAATGAGCAAAACTTTTGTGAGGGAACGCAAAATAAACTTTTATTTATTCCCCCCCCCCCTTCACTTATCCCTTTTGGGTTCCTTAATTTTGACTATCTGGGGTAAGAAAATTAGATCAGGAAAGGGCTGCTGGTGGAGCAAAGTACATGAATAGCATCAGTAAAATATCCAGCTGTATAAATGGATGAATGTGGAAATTGTAAGCTGTGCAAGTTTCTTCAAACTAAAGCTTCTGCTAAGCAACTCAAATGTAAAAAAATGATAAATGCTATTCCTATTTTTTGTTATTCTACTGCTAAGATTTAGCCTTATTATTATTTATTATTAATGGTTCATTAACTGGTTTTCAATTTCAGAATCTTGCTGGAAAATTCTTGCCATTTGGAAAAACGTGACGACTAAAGGTGAGCTTGACACCTCAACCAAGCACGACAATTGGCTTGCACTGGAAGAGGTGCATCTTTTACTTGTGTAAAACCAGAAAATACATTGATTGGCGCAAAGGATAAATGTCTGGTGAGGCTACAGTCAGCCTCAGATGCTGGTACTATAAAAATGGGATGTGCAGACTGGATTTCTGCCAGTACCGCATGCTGTGCTTTAAATATGGTATTTGCAGACCGGAAATTGTGTTTTCAGTGAGCTTTTTAAATCCTTTCCTGCATTTCCAAATATAGGCTCTAAATAAGTAGATGTTTCTCTTGGTGGCCTGGACTTCTAAATCAGGGCGTTCTCCAGTCCAGATAAACTGTTATTGTCTTAATATAGTTGAATAACAGCATCTCTTGACATGAGAAATATGGACATATAAGAAGACCCATTTACCCACAGATGTTACACATTATTAGTTATATTTAATATCCCGCCGTAAATTAATGTTATCTACAGACAAGTCAAGGTCACGGACCTTAGGAGGTTGGTAGAGCCTTCATTTAACTAGGGTTTTCTTTGAAGTTATCCCCAACAACTGGTACATTTTGATAATTTGACTGATTGGTTGATGGAAAATGTTTACTCTATTTGAAAACCAGCGAAAGCGATGTTTGCCTTGAATCTTTGATTCTGTAGACACACTACAAGGATGAAGGCAGCTGTGAAAGAGACTAACTCAGACGGCTGGAGGAACTTCTACAAGCACCAGACGGAGTATACTAGCAGCCGAGCAGTTATTTTTTTCCTTGCTTTGGAAGATTATGTATGTATAATTGTGGTGCTTTCTAGTGGATGTTTATTTTTTCTCAATTTGAGTGGGAAGATTCTTAGTTGTAAACTGAAATCTCAGTAAATTTGTTGTTTTGATAAATAAACATGGTTCTTGTTAAGCTTGGGTGGAGGTAAAAGGAATACGATTTGAATCCAACTTGTTCAGAGCAACTGCAACTGACATTGGATAAGAACTGATATATACGAACCACTATAAAGAAAATAGGGTAATTCTGTTATTCTTTTCCCTCCCCCCTTCCCTGAGGGTCTTAATCTTTCATTTGTATATGGGTTCAGGAGCAGGGCAGGAGGTTTTGCAGAACTGAGCATTTCTGCCAAGTCTCACACTTGGCACATAATACGTCCCGTAGACGTTCCTCTTTTTAGTTTTGGCAATACAGGAAACGGGTTCAAAAATAATTTTCAGCTTAGACCCAACGGTGACCTGATATAACCACACATGCCGGCAGTTTTAATAGGAATATTAATAACCACAAATAGTAGGGTTGTAGTCCGGTAATCAATTCTTATTAGTAAAGCATAAGCATAATTATTTCCATAACATGCATGACACATCTCCCTCCAGGACCTGGCTGGGCCCCGTTTCATTTTGTTCGAGAGAGTGCATGTGTTCTGACCTCACGATGTGTATGAAGTACAAAGCTTGGCAAACAGCTAACAATTTCAATAAAGACTCAAGAGGCAGGAGTACTATTTTAAATCTTTAGTAATATTTTTCTTGCTCTCTTTCTCTGTAAAACTGTAAAATACAGAATAAAGAAAACATGTATTTGCATATAATATTCAGCATACATTCACTCAATACTTACGCATAAAATAGCCTGACTCCACAAACAATCATGGGCTAATAATACAATGGGCCTAGCTAGCTAACAAGACCCCAGAAATATGCCTATTTACATGACAGGAAAAGTGCAGCTAAATGATAGTTCCAGAACTATGCGCACATACAACTTTGTTTGTAATGTATCTAGCCCGTCTAATACTTAGACATCAGTATATATTACGAGAATAGGTGCTTGTAACAAAGGTAGGGAAGTCCCATGTCGAACATCAACTATTGAACTAAAAACCGATGCAATTCCTATAGGGATATTTAGCGCACCTTCGCTTAGTATAATCGTGATGCTAAAGACTAAAATAAACGCTGCAAAAAATCAGTACAAATGTACTCAAATTAGGGGAAAACTGCTTAAAATAAGCAAAATTATCTGCCAGTGCAGTAAGATAATTTAACTTGGTAAGGTTTTCTTAAAATAAGACAAAATGTCTAGTTCACAAGAAACTGTTTTGTCGAGATAAGCAAGGATAGATTAGTGAAGTAATTCAATAATTGGACAAAACCCCTAAGAACAAGCAACTTGCTCTTATTTCTTAAATTCATTCCTATCAATATTTTGAAAAAATGTCTAAAAACAAGGCTAGATAATGCACAAGAACAAGGAAAAAAGGCTCAAAATATGACTGAGATATAGAATGTAGAAACTATACATATACCCTTTTTTTAGATTTTTTTATATCAACAATTCAATTGTTATATCAGAAATATGTGCACATATTTTGATATCAGGAATTGAATTGTTGATATCCAGAATAAAATTTTTGGATATCAGTAATTAAGAAATAAATGTTAGAACGGCTTGCATGAATTGTCAAGAATTAAACTGCTGATATTAGTAAATAAGGATTAAATGTCATAGGCAGGCTACGGTAGATTAATCAGGGGTGAGAGATGCTCATAAGCGCAAATTCTAATGGAGAAAGGAGGATAGGGTCCTTGAGTTTCAAAATAATAAAACTTAAATGAAGTAGGTCTTATTTAGTAATGTCTAGAAACGGAGATACTTGTAAAGCAAGCGCTTCGAAGACAAGCCTCTCAAATAAACTTCTTCCACTCAGCCATGACTTTCCTGTATGATGAAGTTGTGTCCCTCTCATGGATCTCATCTTGCAGCACCTCTGTTTGAAGCACCGAGAGCAGAGTAGAAATGCACATTTGGTCATGTGCAGGGCATAATAATACGCCAATCAAATAATGGGCTCCCTCATGCAGATGGTTCTTGGGGTAGGTTGGTACTGAGGTGGACCCGATTGCCACCATGCAGTTTTCTTTATCCACAATCAGGACCGGGCTGGAAAGGGGCCTCCACTGAAGATAGGTATTTGGATCCTCTGAGGGCTAAACATGAAAATGAATTGATCAAAAAAAGGTATAAGACAAAATAACAAAAGGACAGTCTGGGACATAATCACAAAACACAAGGCAGATGTTTGGGAATCTATGTAACTAAGGGCCTAGATAGAGATATTATTTTACCATTAGGACATGAAGCAGGGCCTCACTCTCTTTTACCAACTTCTTGGGCGGAGCAACTGCAGATGGGAACATGGCAGGCAGGGACGATGGCTTGTTCTTCTGCATGAGAGAAATTGTCATCCACTTCACAAGTGGAGAAATAGTGTAGCAACGTAGAGACCAATGTTATAAAATTACCAACTGAGCTGAGAACGTGCATTCAGTTTGGCACACTTGGTAAAAAGCATTGTCTACAAGCGTTAATGGTTTCAGAGCTAGTGCTTAAAGAATCACTGTTAGTGTTTAAGCATTCAGATAAAACTAATATATATATAAAATAAATATGTGAAATTATTTTTATATATAAATAATACATCTTTTTAATTTTCAAATAAAGTTTTTTCATAATTTATTTTACATATATTAGACATCTGAAATGTATTTTTCCATATATTGTTAAAAATAAATTTTCACATAACTTGCAATGTTTGCTAAACTGTCATAAATCATATTTTAAATCCATTGTGGATGCTTTTTATAATAAATACTAAAATATTCTGCCACAAATATGAGTGCAACTAATATGAAATATATAAAATGTATTACACGTAATACATTTAATTATGCAAAAATGTTATAACAATAATTTATAACATGCATTTCTACTTTTGAGTTTTTTATATTGTTTTGATAAGGTGTTAAAACCTTTGTTATTCTGTTTACGCCTAGCGCTGAAAACAATTTTTTTGATTCTTGGGATACAACGGTATTGTTTACAAAAACGTAACCAAGGTTAACAATATTTATTTTTTGCTTAACAATAAATAACAAATATATATTAGCATTGTTAGCATTACTTTTCATTTTCAGTTGTCGTTATGTTCCCCAATAGGTGCTAGTTACAAACAGATAAACATTAAGTCTAAACAGTTAAAGTAAGAAGCAAGTAAGAATAGCTTTACAAGCATACATTCTACATGTATCAAACATATTTACAAAGATCTAATATATACAATTCATACATGTTCTACACCCGGTTTTATAGACATCTTTCAATCCGCAACTGGGTGAAGACCTGGGAACCCCCTTAGTGCCTTCAATCATGTCAAACATATGTCCATTGTATAACTCAAAGAACATTGTAACCTACATGCTCTTTAAAC